>CM060950.1:42439636-42442136 GCA_030765055.1 Mantis religiosa
CAGCAGCATGCATCAATCAGATTTTGTTTTCTTTTTTAAACTACTTCATCACAAATGCTGGGAATATTGCAGTAAGCCCACAGAAATTAGGCCATAGGTAAAATGTAGGCTTTTAAGTGGCATTAGCCATTTTGGTGAGGTAATCTGACCTTGAGGATACCCCATGCTATGGAAGCACCTCAACTTCGAAGACTGAAATCAATGTCAACACAACTGATGTCATATTCTGCAAAAATCATCATTCGTCATTGCCAAATTTTGCAGAAATGAATATATCCTATGGATCAGCTAAATACATATGAAATGCTCTAGGCTACAGGAAAGTTGCAGAAAAGTAGGTGCCTTATGTGATAAGTGATGAATAGAAGCCTCACCGCATGATGGTATGTCAACAATGGAAAGGAAGTTTGTGACAAAAACCAGAAGTTTTTGACATAATTATCATATGGAGTGAAGCCTGGCTTCAGCATTATGATAACCAAGGCATTCTGCAATATCACATGGTGGATAAGAAATGTGCTGCTACTGCTGATTACTGTTGGAAAGTGTTGACAAGGCTACTAGGAGGAAAATGCTAAGAAAAGTTCATATCTTCCTCAAATGGAATGAATCCTTCATCAGGGTAATACACCTGGTCATCGTGCCATGAAGACTCAAGAAATAATTGCAGAATTAGACATTGAGGTGATGCCACATCTACCTTATTTATGAGGTGTGTGCTATATTTCCTATAGTGAAAATAGAGTTTTGGGGTCATAATTTTCATGGTAATCATGAGTTAAACCATACAATTTCAGGTATATTCAACAGACTATCCAAAAGGAGCTTTAGAGAGTGTTTGGAACAGTTGACAGAGTGTTAAAAGTGTTCTGTTTTGTCCAAAAAAGAATACTTTGGAGGTTTGCAGAAGAATTTGAATGAAGGTGAGTAGAACTTGAAACCAAAAGGATAATTACGGTTATTTTCTGACATGCTCTCATAAGAGGTGTGATCAAAAAGTTACCAGAAAGTTGTCATTGAGTTGTGTTTAATTCTCGCACAGCTGTATATACAGCACTCCTTCCTGATAAAAATGAGAGGTCATGTTACTTTCTGTGACCTTGCAGTGCAAAGTCAGGAGCATTGAAGTAAACATATGTTTTGCACCTGCTGCAATTTTTGTGTGTAGCAAAATTCTCAGGTTATGAAGACAAAGAGCAAATTTTTAGTTTTGATTTAAACTTAATAAAACTACAACAGAAATCTATGAAATGTTAAAAACAGCTTATGGGGAGGAAATAATGGGCAAAACTTAAGTATTTCTGACATTTTCAATTTTTGAAAGTGGTGTGACGTCAGTTAAAGATGCAAATCATTCCTTGTGACCCTGTTCCAGCAAAACTGATAAAAACATCAATCAGCTGAGGAAAATGGTATTAAATGATACATGCATTACAACAAGAGAACTTTCTGACTAATTAGGACCCTCTTTTGGAAATGTTCAAAGAATTTTAAAAGACAATTTGGACACGAGAAGAATCGCTGCAAATAAATATGTAAAATATGAAGCTATTAACAGTGAAGCAAATAAATATATACAAATATAATAATTTGTAACTTAAAACTTCACTTATCTTAAATTGCTGCAAAGTCTGTGCTCTGCTTCCTTTCAAATGGTCAAAAAGAAAGCTGTGTGATTGCCTGCACAGATTTCAAAGAACAGCTTCAAAAAGATGCACAGTATATGGGGAAAGTTGATGAAATATGTATTTATGAGTACGATCCAAAAACAAAGCAACAATACTCACAATGGAAGAGTCCTTCATCTCCATGCCCCAAAACGGCCAGACAAGTTCAATCCAAAGTGAAGTCAATGATGTCTATTTTTGGACATTAAAGGAATTGAACATAAAGAATTAGTATCACAGGATTAAACAGTGAATCAATATACTACCAGCAATTGTTACTAAGATTAAGGGAGAATGTATGACGCAAATGGCCAGGGTGATGGAGGAATGAAGACTGGCTCCTGTATCACATGTGCCCACAAACAGAGCCTGCCAATTTTTGGGTTAAAAATAGAATTAATACTGTTCTGTATCCCCTTATTCTCCAGATTTGTCTCTATCAGACCCTTTTATTTTCCTTTGAGCTGCAATGTGGCTCTGAGGACTCCGTTTTGAGATCACTGATGCCATACAATGCATTCCTTCAAGGCTCTGAATGGGTTTAAAGAAGATGACTTTTAGAGGTGCTTCCAACAATGACAAAAGTGGTAGAACAAATGTATTAACTCCCAAGGAGACTACTTCAAGTGTGGTAGTGTAGAATAGACAAATAAAGGTCTTGTGTTGTATTTATAGCCTAATTCCAGAAACTTCTAGATCATGTCCCATATCATTATATGTTGAGAAACATTTATTTGAGTTTAAGAAACTTTAGGATAAAGATAGTTACAAGCAACACAAGAAATGAAGGGAATCTAAGCAACAGTTATCCCAGGAACACTATATGAGGAAAA
>CM060950.1:42447136-42469636 GCA_030765055.1 Mantis religiosa
CACCCTGGTCTGGTTTAAAATATATTTGTATTTTTTCCTTTTTCAGTGCCATCTTTATTTTCATTTGTTTCTTTGCTTTTATTGTTACTGTGTAACTTCTCTGTTGAATGAGATTTTCCCATATTAATATTTCATGCAGTAACACCTTTTGAGATCCTGTCCTGTATCAAAGTCTGCCATTTTTAACAGCTGAATTTGGTTTTCATATTGCATCTGATTAACTTAATCTAGCAAAGTAGTTCAGTCCAGTCACACTATGAAGAAATTAATTATTTAGGTGGAAATTTCAGTTTTTAATTACATATGAAGATTTGTGGTTAAAGCTAAAGGTGAAGGAATACAGAAAATCAGTGGTATAAAGCCCAGGAATAATCTAAATTTTTTAGATACAGTTTTCCTTTACAAGCATTGCTTCTACCTATGGATATTTGAAAGAAGTATTTCAATAACCAGCAATAAATCTTAGAACATTTAATACTCTTAGCTAGCTGAAACAAAGTAAATAATTATTGTTATGCTTTCAGAATTTGCAGGACATTTAAAGGAATGACTGGATATGATATTCTTTCACTGACTCGCTCAGAATTGGAAAAACATTGCGGAAAAGAGGAAGGACGGAGACTAGATTCCCAACTTACAATTCAGAGAAATGTATCTGGAGTAAGTTTATTGTATATAATGAATGCTTAATGTTCAGTTTAATTACAAGTAATTGGAGCGATTCAGCCCACATGCCCACAAATATTTAAAGTATCTAACTAATTTGCTCCTTTATTTGTGTTGTATACTATATTGAACGATAATATCTCTTGAGGAAATAATTAAAATAAGCATAGAACAAAAACTAAGCTACAGTAGTATAGTATATGTGAGTATATTTTCTTACAGACTCCATCTTCAGCTATTTATAGTCTTGCTTGACTAAAATATCTTTTAAAGTTGTGGAGTAAATAGTACTTTAAAATGGATACTGGGCAGTGTGCTGCTGAGGCACTGGTACTCAAATGCTATTGGTAAAGGGGTAAACTAAGACATTACTGCAACTATCGTAAGATGAAGTCCAGAAGTCAATGAGCCTCAAAGTTGGCTGCCATTTGAAGTGGCCTTTCTAATTGAAATAACTATACATGTTATGGCTTGATGATCAAGTGATAAATCTTTACTTAAGGGATATGCAGGGGCGGTTCATCATATGGGCGCATAGGCGCGTGCCCCCCTAAACGATCTTACGAAATTAAATGAACCATGGCCTTGCCAGTATTAAGGATATTTTAAAAATATGAGAAAGCTTCATAGGGTAGTGAAAGTGAAGTTTTCATACCTACAGCATACTGATCGGCGCACAAGCATTGCTTGCTGCAATGCCTGCTGCATTTCCACTTGCATCCATTCTTAAAGTGTCATTCTGTTGCACTAAGAATCTGGCTATCTGAGAACATTAAATATCAATATGCTGAATTGAATTATAAAACAGTATAATTATATTTCCAGAATGTTAGTGAGAAAATGGGAAGTATCCCTCCACAAAATGTAATCAGTTATGAGGAGACAAATCTGTGTGACAACCTTGGCAGAAAGCATATGATAGTAATAAGAAGGGGTACAAAACATCCAGAATGAATCTTAGGTTCTTCTAAGAGTAGTGTTTTAGTAATGACAGCTATCACTGGGGACGGAAAATTATTGCCTGCATAAGTGCTCTAAAAATCAGAGCATTTATGGGACACATGGCAAGATGGAGGCCCAAAGAGAACCTGTAATAATTGTAGTAAAATTGAATGGCTTGATCTGCTTACTTTTGAAGATTGGTTTACTACTACTATTGTGTGTATGTGTGTGTGTGTTTTCCCCAATTTATCTCCTCTAATGTTAAGTCAAATGGGATGATGGATGAAATGGATGAAAAGATGCTCAAATGAGTCCAAGGTAAATGGTGCTTAGAGTTACCCAACATTAATAATTCAGGATAAGGAAAAAACCCAGAAAAACCTTATCCAAATAACTCACTGCAACTGAGATTCAAACTTGGGACCTCTTAAATGTGAAGTAGACATACTTCCACCTATGCTACAGAGGCCGGCATCATTACTATTTCACTCATTTATTCATACTTCTAATCAGTGTATGGATACCCTAAAATTTCATCTTTATTATTTAAGAATGCATTTTAGAAGTGTTCATTCAGAATAAATGACTCTTACATATATAGGTGTCCAGTGCTGAATGTACCTTATACAAATTAGTACCTCTGGATCAGTAGATCATCATCATCATCATCATCATCATCATCATCATCATCATCATCATCATCATCATCATCATCATCATCATCATCATCATCATCATCATCATCATCATCATCATCATCATCATCATCATCATCATCATCATCATCATCATCATCATCATCATCATCATCATCATCATCATCATCATCATCATCATCATCATCATCATCATCATCATCATCATCATCATCATCATCATCATCATCATCATCATCATCATCATCATCATCATCATCATCATCATCATCATCATCATCATCATCATCATCATCATCATCATCATCATCATCATCATCATCATCATCATCATCACCATCACCATCACCATCGTCATCACCATCATCATCATAATCATCATCATTATTATTCCTGTTTATGTTGTTATTGCTACAACATTCATATAAAATACTTATTATTTTATTTTTTCAACTGCAGTATAAGACAGCAAGATCTTCGGAGCTGAGGGACATTCTGGCTAAAGCTAGAAAAAAAGTAGAAATGATGGAAGAACAAGGAGCTGTTGAGCGTTTGGGATGAAAATCAGGGTAATTCAAGAGGCTAATTCAGATGGTGAGTCATCAAATTGTCAGTTCAATTATTCAAATTTCTCACTGTCTCTCCTCATACTTATGCTTAACTTATTTGTTATGTGTATTAGGTTAACTGCTTGTTGGAGAAGCTACATACTGTTCACTTTGACCTACAAGAGAATGCTGTTATTATGCCACCATTAACGATGAAATTTTATGCCTCATTTGGTTCATCTTTGATTTTAATATTACTTAGTCTTAGATTGCTTTTTGCAAATAAATTATGAGTTTGAAAGTAATGAGTCGGTAATTCAAAACCAAACATCACTTAAATTATCCTTACTTGGACATGTTTCGGAGAACGTTTTGTCCCCATCGTCAGCAGTTATCCGACTGGTTGGATCCCTGGTTTCTTGAAGTTAGCTGGTTGTGTGTGGCGGCATCTGTTGTCTGTGAGATGAACTTCCAAAGAGAGTTTTCAGGCGGCAATTCGAAATTTAAAGTAAACTGTTTGTTTTTTATAATTAGCAACTTTTCCCAAACATCGAGTTTGACTGCATTACTGGCTGAGTTTAATAGTTTTATATTTGGTACAATTTCATGATTGGTAGACCAGAAATGGTGAGCTATTGCTGATTTTTCTATTTGTTTGTATTTCATGCATCTCATATGTTCCTGTAACCTAATATGTAAACTTCTGTTGGTTTTTCCTATGCAGAACTTATTGCAAGCTGAGCAGTTGATTTTGTATATACCTGATTTCTTGTTTTCAAGTACTGGGTCTTTCAGGTTGTTACATAATAAGTTTTTTAAACTGAATTTATTTATTGGGGCTAGGGTGATGTTGTACTTCTTGAATATCTTGTTGAATTTATGATGCATTCTGGGATGATATGTGAATTTCCTGAACTGTGTCTTGGTTTTTCATTCTGTTAATAACTTACGATATACACTGTGAATTAATAACTTCCGTTGTAGCATTAAGCGCTTCTGTAACGTACACTTTCGTATGTTTACGGTTTACTAGACGACGTTTAATAATTCTACGACAGCCAGAGCCTATGTACCAAAATGTCTCAGTGCAGTCCAGTCGTGTGCTGGCAGGCTGTACACAGCTTGACGATCTATACTATAAGGCGGTAACTATAAAGTTCCTCGGGATGGAGGAACCAAAATGTCTGTTCACGCCTTCAGCAAGCAAGGCGATCATCCAACCGATCAGTGTTGGCCTGGGCGGGGAGGGTGGGGTGGAGGGTAGCTGATGCAGTCAGCGCCGCGTGACTACGTAAGTACCAGAGGTCCAGAGGTAGTCCTAGTCGGGCGGGGCTATTTTTCTTTTTCCCCGTCCGGGTGTCTTCTGCCGCAGTACCTAGCCGCTTTGCGGCTTAACCTGCGAAATGAGCAAATTGGTTTCATGTTCTGCTGGGGTGTTTCAATTTTTGGGAAATTTGGAATGGAATGCCCTTGATTAATCTCATAAGGCAGCTGCACTTAGGCGTTCCCCCGTTTTGGGAGACACGATTTAAAGTTTTTGCTCCGTTTTGGTTACGGGCTGCATATCGCTTGATCCTTCAGGCGTAAATATGGGTCCTAGAGACATCTGGGGTTTGTCTTGGGTTAACCAAGGGCCCCCAAGACGTCTCTTGTTAGTTTGAAGGATGGCAAGCGTCTTTGATCCCTCCCCCAGGGAGTTCACTAAAGGGTTGTTGTGATTTTGGATTTTGTCGTACATTGATCGCGCCCTCTCGCGGATGACTTCGACAATGTACGGGATCTGGGAGTGCTCATGTAGGATATGAGCAGGAAATCTCCAGTCTGTATCGTATATGATGCGAAGTGCCTTATTCTGCGTCTGGAGCCTGACGAAAGTGGTATTAGCCACTGTTCCCCAGATCTCACAGCCGCACAGACTCATAGGCGGAATGATCGCCCGACACAGCTGGAGTTTGAGTCGGATGGGCATAGTTGAGCGGAAAATAGGGTATAGGCTCCGGAGTGCGACGTGCCCCAGCTGGACCTTGCCCTTGACGTGCGGAACGTAAGTTAATTTACGGTCCAGCGTCACTCCGAGATACTTCGCCGTTTGCACCCATGGGATTCTACGGCGCCGCAAAACGAAGTTCTGCTGTAACCGGTTGGCTGGCTCTGGTTTTCGCCAGGAGAATTGCACGTACCTACGTGCTGCATAAGCATATATAAGGTTCCGTTCTTCATGGATGGGTTCGAAGCCGTGCGCATTCCCTGGCAGGAATTAGGAGTACCGAGCTTCAACCATTGCGCTGCAGCATTATACTGCTTACAAAAGTTTAAGGCATGTGAACACTGGCCAATGCTCAAGCGGATCGCTGTTGCCAAGCGTAGTTCGTGTACCGGCAGAGATTCTGTACAAAAGAGCACTTTTACCCGCCAGCAGAGGCTCTGTCTTTTTTCCCCGTAATTAAGCAGCACATTAAATATTCCTAAACCATTAACATTTTAACTTGACACATGTAACAGCAGTTTCCAATCCAGTAACTCCCTTTCCAACTTTGTGGGTCTTTCCAGGAGATTGAAATATAGGCACGCTCCTTTTTTTGGCTAATTTACGTCCTCCAACGTTAAGTCATATCGGACGATGAATGGAATGGGTGAAATGATGCTCAAATGAGACCGGGTTCCATAGAGCTTAGAGTTACCCGACATTCGTCTTTCAGGATAAGGGAAAACCCCGGAAAAAACCTTATCCAGGTAATTCACCCTGACCGAGATTCGAACTCGGGACCTCTTAAACGTGAGGCAGACACTCTACCACCACGCTACCGAGGCGGGCTCGCTCCCTTTTTCTAATGATGAAGCTGCTTCACTACAAATTCGTGACACTGTGTGCACACTACCCACACCACAGGCCTCTACATTTAATTGCTGGGTTTTTTAAAAATCTGCATTGCTCTATATTCTGGATTGCAGAGCTTTCATAAAAACTTGTTCACATTAAATGTGAAAAATCACTTGTCCCAGCTTCGAGGGACATATTCACGCACTCGGATCACAAACACTGCAAAAGATATGTGTATAATAATTTAATATATCAACAATATTTCAGCTCAAGTTCAACACATGACTTAACGATGCCATTCACTTTAACAAAATAATGCGTCTCTACTCTGAAAACGAACTGAACATTAACTCAGTCTGTTTCAAATGCGTGCAGTAGGTGTAGTGTTTAAGCTTGAGGTAAGTGTTGCGAGGAAAGAATGGTGTTGTTTTACAGGCTTGGAATCATGATGTTGGGTAACCATAACATTGTGAAGATAAAATGTGCATCGCCCGCGTTCGAAGTTTGGTAGAGAAAGTAGTTTTGTACGGTCATGATCAGAAAATAAAATTCTTTCTTAATATAAGATTGGCATCCATAATTTTCAAATATTTATCCGTAAGATTTAATCATAACCACGTGAAGATAAAACGTGCATCGCTCGTGTTCTAAGTTCGTGGAGACAGGATTTTTGTACGGTCATGATCGGATAATAAAATTATTTCTTATTATAAGATTGGCATCCGTTATTTTCAAATACTTATCCGTAACATTTAACCATAAGAATGTGAAGATAAAAAGTGCATCGCTCGTGTTCTAAGTATCGTAGGGACAGGGCTTTTGTACGGTCATGATCAAAAAATAAAATTATTTTTATTATAAGATTGGTATCTGTCATTTTCAAACATTTATCCGAGCGTGATTAATTAATATAATGTTCTTAGTTTAGCCGCGTGAGATGCATGTAAAGTCTGTTTAGTTAACGTGTGTGCAGTTCCCACTCAAAGGGACCTCAAGTGACCTGACCTTCCCGCCCACTAATGACCGTCATAAATTTATCTCCACACTTCAGAAATGGAACACTGTCGTTGAGGACCAATAGCAACCCTGATTTTCTCGAAGTGACAGTCGCATGTCTACTCCACGTGGAGTCTCAGTTGCCAAAGTTCCAACTTCCAGTTGATCTGTTTCATTATGTGCAGCAATTCGTTGTGTTTCACGATGTGGAGATCGTGGGAGGGAAATGCAGTGGTAAATGCAAATGAAGTAGTAGATCACTTTCAGTCAAGTGAAAATAATCAAAGTGAAGACAGTAGTGTGAATAACTGGGCCGAGTTATATTACTGGAAAAGTCTCAAAAAACAAAGTTTCAACGGGAACTGTTTCTAAGCAAATTCAAGCGCTTTTTTTGAACACATATAAATATGTGCTGAAAAATAATCTTGGTAAGGGGCCATGCAATGATGTTAAATTATGGGTATTCATAGAAATACAGTAAGAAATATTGTGACGAAAGGAATACCAAAAAACGCCGATCAAGTGTGAAAACAAAAGGAAACGTTTCTCTAAAGTAGATAATTTCATATGTGATTTAATTCGTCGAGAAATTTATAGATTCATACAAAAGGGAGAGCGCCCACCTTAGACGAATTGGTTGCACATTTGCAAGAAATTTGTGATTTTCCTTATGGGCACTGCACTTTGCGCGGTCTCCTAAAGGAGCTGGGTTTCAAATACTGCACATTGAATAATTTAAGGGTTATTATGGAATCCAGTAGAATTGTAGCTTGGCGATATATATCATCAAAACTAAGAAACGTTTGCAGTAATGGGCATAAGATAATTTATTTAGACGAAACCTCGTACGATACCCATAACGTATTGAGAAAGGTGGCAACCTTGCAGAAAGGTCTGCGAGGAGGCGGGCCAGGGTTGTAAAACGATTATAAGGGTTCGTCAACGGCAGCAGCCGACTGCACATGAGTTAACTAAACAGACTTTACCACATTCGGCAGCGCTGCTAGGCGGAGCAAGCTTAGGATTGGCTGGAGTCTGCAGCACGGCCCGCCTCCATATGCCTTTAACTTTTACGAAGATTATAAAGTTTGTGCGATTCTTTTTCGTCTTATTTCGCATGATGAGTTCATTACTGATAAAACAAGTCAAAAACATCTCTGATTTAAAACTTGCTTAATTTGAAAACATGTATAAGTAATCATCTCCATAAATAAAATGCTGAATTTGTGATAGCTTGAAAAACTCGTGTGAATGTTTCACTTCATTATTTTTGGTGATCAGAATATAGGAAGCTCACACGTGCACTAAATGTATAAATCTTACTCTAAGAGGAAGAAATCAATATTCACATTAAAAATTTAATATTAAAATGAATAATTTTTATATAATTAATAAATGAGTGTGGGTGTGGCTATTAAAGGCCTGTCGTCAACTAGGACATTTGGGCTCATTAATAAAAATGTCAGTAACTAATTGGTATGGATGTTAACTAATACAACAGGGTATAAATCATCTTATGCTGACATGTTTATGCTACAGTAGACATCCATCCAACCATCCTTCTGTACAAAGAGAATTTAAAGATTGTACTCATATTTTGGGAATGAGGTGAACTAAAAGCATAATGCTCAGAGAAATACGACGGCTGTTCAATAAAGAATGATCACAATTTTTTTGACAACGTACTTTTACTCATCCTCACAATTTTGATGGTCCTTCTCAAAATAGTCTCCCCTGAATACGACGCACTTGTCCCAGCGTTTCTGTCAGTCTTCAAACACATGCTGGAAACCATTTTTGAGAGATCCTTCAAAATCTCCTCCTCAGCCTTCACCTCTGCTTCTGATGATGAATAATGCCTCCCACGAAGGCGTTTCTTCAAGTTAGGGAAAGAAAAAAGTCACATGGGGCTAAATCCGGACTAAATGGAGGGTGAGGGATGCACTTCACGTTGATTCTTGCAAGATATTCAGTAACAACATTGGCAATATGCGGCCGCGCATTATCGTGGTGCAGCATCCAGCCTGCTTCATGGAAATATGGTCTTTTGCGCCTGATATGGACTTGCAATGTTCTCAGGACATCCCTGTAGTATTGTCCAGTTACTGATGTGTGTGCAGGTACAACATGCTGATAAACCATTCCATGAATATCAAAGAATGACATGACCATGACTTTCCCAGCAGAAGCAACCACTTTTGCTTTTTGGGGGTTGGTGATGAAAGAGATTTCCACACTGTGCTTTGCTGTTTGCTCTCAGGATCAAAATGATGGAGCCAAGTTTCATCACCAGTGATTACGTTTGAAAGAAACTCCGGATCTTCCTCTAACATCAACTTTAACTGCACGTTACCTCCATTGCAGCGGTAAGCGATACTGAACATGTCTGAACTTGCCTGGTTCTCACAGTCGGGAACCAGAAGTATCAACAATGAAACTACTACGGCGTGTTTGTTTCACATTAAGCTAACAGAATATAATATTGAATTTTAGTGTGAAAAATTATGACCGTAAAAAAGTATGATCATTCTTTATTGAACAGCCCTCGTAATTTAATGTCTGTTGTTCTTCTCAAAAAAAAATCTGCAGAAAAAAACATTTTTCTGACAGAGATTTACGCTAGATATAGGTAAACAACTCAGGAGACTTGGGGTAAGTGCCAGTGATTTCTAAACTGTGTAATGATTTTATCTGGAACAAAATCGATATGTGCCGAAGTCTCAGTCTCAGGATCTATCTATCTTTCTTTCTTTTTCCCTTCCTACCTCGGCGACCGGAATATATATGGGTCGCCCCCTTTCAGCTTCCTGAAGATGGTAGAGATGCACGCTCCCGAAACGCCGATGTCACAACATCTTCTTACCTGACTCGAAACCCGAGAACGTCTAGAACATATACGCCGCTATGAAAGATTCAGCTCATATTTAAAGTTTTCTTGTGTTATGCTTCTTACTTTTCAAATATTGAAGTATTTATAGATGGCTACTAGATGTCACAAAGAAGCCGAACAATGGTGCAGTTGGCTTTAGTGCAGTTCAATGACAGCGATATTAACTCTCATTCAGAGGATTCTTATGTTCCTAAGAAGATCACGTATTAGATTCAGACCATTACAGAAATTCGGAAATAGTTTTTCAGCATATCCGAGAATGAAGAGGGTATATTGACTCAATTCAGAATAGGAAAAATGATGACACTTAAATTGACAGAATTTATCACGGAAATTAATTGTTTTTTCACACTGGCCGTGTGTAGGCTAAAGAATGGAAAGATAGAGTCAGACTGAAAAATTCAATGCCATAGCCGGGATTTGACCCACGGATCTTCTGGTTGCCATCCAGTCGCTCTAATCCTTAAGCTACTATGGCTAACGTGCCGACAAAACATTAAATTCTCCAACTGACTCTTAAAGTACTTACATATTGTAAGCCGCTATTAAGGTAGTTGTCTCATGTGTTTATGAGAACTCCTAAGTGGTTTACCGGTAGAAACACGAGTCAGTTGAAGAATTTAATGTCATGCCGGCACGTTGGCCATAGTAGCTTAAGGGTTAGAGCGGCTGGACGGCAACCAGAAGATCCTTGGTTCAAATCACGGCTATGGCATTGAATTTTTCAGTCTGACTCTCTCTATCTTTCCAGAATTTATCATGTAAAATGAACTGTTTCATATAATAGGTACCACAAAATCTGTAGTAGATACTCCAGACATGAAGTGTAGCAACTAAGGTAGCTGCAAAATAGGAATGAACATAAGGCGGGGCTAGGCGTGGCTGTTCTATTGCTACTAGTCAATGCGGTGCGTGCGACGTTGTACAGTTAAGCACGCATACTGGCTCGCTTTGCCGAAGCATGCGGCTAATTTCTTTGCGCGATCTAAAGATACAAATTAAAGAATTATTTTGTTTTTTCCATGTTACAGAGCTACTTTTTCTGAGGATGAGTGCCCAAACCGCATGTTTGTAGCACATCTGGTGTCGGAGATATGGAAAGACAAGACGCCTGACTAGAAAGAAAAGAATTATTAACTGTCAGTGAAAAAAAAGCACACACGTGCTATGCTGCGGTTGTATTTTGTACCTGCATTCAGTAACGTGATCTTTTAAGAGTGTACACGTGCTTTTCAAAGTTAGTAAATAAACCGCTTAGCACGCCCAGTACTGCTGGGCCTAGTAGTAAATGCGAAACAACTCATAAGATTTTACATAAGCAGGCTAGAAATATTCTTGTTATTGTGTATTCCTTGTTCAAACAGATGTCAATTAAAGACATTTTAGAAAGTACGAATTTCGCTCAGAATCGACAATTAATGTTACAAGCTTGTCACGTGAGTGCTCATTCTGTGACGAACATTGTTAAAGAAGGCAAACAGTTTACCAAATTAGGAGAAGTTTTCATATTTAAATCTCCAGGGAAACATCGGGTAGCTAAAAAACGTGCTACCAACTTAGGCAATTTTCAAAAGTGTGTTTCACGTAGAACAATTTATCATTTATATGACAAAGGTGAATATCCAACTGCCAAAAGGCTGACCAATTTAATGACGGGGAAAATAGAATATACGGATTCTGTATCTTATATGCACAATATTCTGCTATCTCTATGGTTCAAATATAGGAGAACCAATGATGGTCGCAAATTTCTGCTTAAAGAAGTGATATTGTTGCTGCAAGACTAAAATTTCTGCGCACAATGCATATGCATAACATTAGTAGATGAGATTCATGGTGTAAAATGCTTCATAAATACACATTCGTATCTTCCTTATTTATTAAGTATTTCAATGAAACAAAAATTGATTTAAAGTCCATTACGGACATTATGCATCATTAAAATAGAAACTATATTCACAAATCGTTAAAATTTCACTATTCTGTTTCACTGTAGCAAACATCTTATTTCGTAGATGGTGCCTAATTTGTGTGCATATGAACGATAGCTATGTAAGCGAACTGTTCTCTAATCCTTGTTTCACGTAAGCTTGCCCCGTATCTCTTAACGGTCACGTGACCTTATCTCATCTCATTGGCTGCTGTTGTGGTGCAGACTGTTGTGCGGTAAAAATTAGTTCGTTATTTAACATGGTGATACATCTTTATATGTTGGAAGAGAATTGTCAAATTTATATTTTCGTAACTCTTTCAATGAAATATATTACGCAACAGAGTTGATTTATCTCAAATGCATATTAATTCTTAAACGAGGTAAAGAGGAGGTTCCTTTGGTCTCAAGCGAATGGCACGATAGCACGTGATTTAGCGGTAGTGATGACATATTTGTTTATATCACTTTTATCACTGACCTTGTTTTGAACTGGATTAGTCATATATCGCCATTCGACGGTGTGCTATGCCGAATGCGAGAGCTAAATTATGTTATTGATCGTTTTTTGCGCGTGTACTTATTATATGTATAATGGCAGAGTCTACCGCCAGTTTTTTTGCTGAAGCATTGCAAGGGAAAACCTTTAGAAAGCGGCGAAAAAAGAATTGTGTTGCATGTGTTTAATGCACTCACAGAGAAGAATCCATGTTTGTCAGTGAGAGAAGTCGAACAGCTGTGCCCTGAACTTACAGGTGTGTTAGATGCATAGGAACATCGCGACATGAAACTGAGACAACAGGATAACTTATCACTCCAGGAGCGATATTGGTGTGTGGCGAAGACGTTATTTAAGGACAATCAAATTGTCCAATCGCAAAATATACTACCTTGACGAGACTTGGGTGAATGAAGGACACACGACAAGTATGGCGTGACACGACTTTTAAGACTGAAAGACAAGCATTTTTGCAAGGTATGTGTACTGGTTTAAAAAAATCCCAGTGGAAAAGGTCGAAGGCCTTTCATTATAAACTTGTTTCAGTTTCATTGCTCATTCATTCAGTTTTAACTTGCTCAGTTTCATTATAAACTTCATTATTTTTGCATGCCTTCATATTCTTATTTCTATCTTCCTGGTAATTATTATGACGTTTACTGCAGGTTTCAATGTGACGGGAAGGCACCGCCTATGGCCTATGGCGCGAAAGCATTAGCCAATTAGAGTGATGGGGAAGGTAGTTGCACGCGGAGTGATACATGTCAGCGGGGCTAGGTTATTTGAAACAGAGATTAGTTCAATGTTTTAAGGTTCAGATTATGCGATAATCATTGTGTATGTTCTCATACACATGCTGAAATATTAAGTGAACTTCTCTGTCAGCTCTCCCATTTCTGTTGCTCGCTAGCCGTGGAATTGGCAACGCCAAGACAGTATGATAACCGTATTGGCTCAACCCATGTTCATTCTTATTTTGTAGCTACTCTACTCAGTTATCCGAAGAACAAGGAGATGGCCACTCACAATATTTTGCTTTCTAATAACATTGAGCTGCGCTAATGCCTATGTTATATATCTCCACAAAGGTAAGATGTAAATATTTGAGCTCATGAAGAGCATAGGAATAAATCTAATCAGAGGACATATGCAGAGAAGGCTCCAGTTTCCACATTTATTGGATGATCTCGGGAAAATCATTTCGGACATTGTGGGTAAAGACTATAGAGATGTTACTCCAGCAAAAAGAGTAAAAAACGACAAGCTAGAAAAAAGAAAAAAACGTTATTGTCTCTACACGCTGAATAGAATGACGGCATACAAGTGCGTGAAGTATGATAAACCCGTTGCTTGGAAGTATGCAAAATCTGTTTATAAAGTATGTAATAGTTTACCTTATTTGCATAGAGGTCAAACAAATGTCAGCTTTAGAGACTATTTTATTTGAAACAGTAATATCTTTTGCAGAACTATTTCATGCGAAAGACCAATATTTAATTTTGTATTTTTTGCATACTTTATAGCAAAATTATTTTTAAACGGAATAAAAATATCAGTACTAATATTTCCTTAAAGGTATTTAGCTTCTATACTCATTAAGGTGCACCTAAAATGCAAAATTTGATAATGTTAGTCTCACAGACGGATGTTACCGTAATCACCAATTTTTCACATGATACCATCTATGGGCTATTTTTCATTTCTCCTTCTTTCTTTTTGGCGTTCTTTTTCTGTAAGTTTCATGTCTTAGAATGGTATGAATATTCTCCAATGTTTGTTCATTAATCATTTAGAAAATTTTAACATTTAATGTTTGATCACCTACCCAAAGAAAAGGTCCATGTATTCAGAATTCCCTATTTATGGAAACTATATCTATACAAAGATCTGGCTCTTCTTTCTAACATGCGACGTGGTGATTTTTTTCTAAGTCCTTCACACTTTTTGATGTTTTATATACAACCATGATTTTTAATACAATTTCTTTGCTTTTTTTGTGATATTTCGTGTTGGATGGCATTCTTTTAACGTTATTAAATGTTTGTTTATTTACTTACTGCGTAATGTAGCCATATTGAAGAATTCAGTGCAGCCAAACTATGCTTGTTTCTCCACTGAACGCAATGCTGCCAACACTTTTACTTGTCCCGAAATTACACTATCTAGCAGGCTAAATCAATGTAGTATGTACATGAATGAGTTCGCGGACTGTATCGGACTGGTTCGGCTACTGCCGCGAAGTGTGCATGATGCAAAATGACACCAAGTATACTGCAAGGGGGAAAATTGGCGGTCCCGGTCACGTCGTTCAAATCAACGAATGCAAGTTTCATCGTGGGCGCTGCAATTAGACTGTAGAGCGTATTTGCATCCCTCCTGTTGTTGAGGCATACCATCATCTGCACCTCATTCGTTTCCAAGTCGATCATTCCCAAGATCCAGTTACCCTCTACGACGCGCCTACGATGAAACTTCCGTCGTCCTATTTTGCATTCGTCGATTTGAACGTGACTGGTACCGCCAATTTCCCCCCCCCCCTTGCATATACTTGGTGTAATTTGACATCATGCACACTACGCGGCAGTAGCCGAACCAGTCCGATACAGTCCGTGAGCTCATTCATGTATTTCCTACGGAGCACTCCATTATCGTCGTGTCGTAAGATTGTTTATGTGCAAAGCAGTGCATGAGTAACAACTTTGACCGGGCGATAACTTAGCCTGCTCAAACCATCTTTCTTTGCACGCGGACTGCTCACATATCTGGGGCATTTTTGCAGAGTTTGGCTACAAGTTTCACATATCTTTCTCATGTTGGCTGCAAAGCGAGACCCGGCTGTTCGTCTGCTTGCGCATGCGTATACGTGCATTTTTGGACTTCGAAAATATTCTCGCGTCGCACAATAAGAAAGTTTCTTCTAAGATCTTTTATAAAATGATGTTTAAATTTCGAAAGTTTTTTTTTTAATTTATTTAAGGCCGCTTTAACTTCCTCGGTCATATCGCGACCATTTTTACAAAATAATACAATTAGTAACATATATAAAAATTTACATTCAATATACAGGATTAAAATCAGACATAAAATATACACATTAATAACATTAATTATGAAAACAATTTACATTAAATACAGATAACTGAAAACAAAGACAAAAGCATATATAAGTTGACAAAACTATTTTGCAAAACAAAAATTTTATTACTTTAACACCATTGTGTATATTATGAATTACAATTAAAGTATACTGCACATAGTTTATATTAGTTTCCAAATGTCTATAACTTTTAGGTAAGCAAACAGATTGCGGCGTAGTTTAAAACTGTTTAGCAGTATGGAGATGTCCTGTGGGATTCCGTGTTGTTTTCTGTTTCTTTTGTATTCATTGCATTCTATGAGAAGGTGGTAAATGGCAAGGTTTTTATTACATCCTTTACACGTAGGCTGCGGCTGTCTTGAGAGAAGATATGAATGAGTGAGGCTGGAGTGACCAATTCGTAGACGGGTGAGAATGACTTGTTCCTTTCTAGTTAGCGGCTTGGTTGAGTGAAGAGCGGTGGATCCTTATCGTACTTGGTGTAATTTTCCTGGTTGCTGTTGATTCCATTCAGATTTCCATTTTTGTGCTGGTATTTTGGAGACATGATTTATAATATCTGAATATGGAATTTGGACGTTCGTTTGTTGTCGTAGTGAGGTGGTATCTTTAGCAGCTTCGTCCGCTCTTTCATTTCCTGTTATTCCTTGATGGGAAGGGATCCAAATGAAAACCACGTCTTTACCAGCATTGTTTATGTTATTGAATAGTGTCTGTGTGTCCTGAACTAATTTGTTGTCTGTTGCGTAGTTCTTCATGCTCTGCAAAGTACTCAGGGAGTCAGAGCATATTGCATAGCAGTTGTGGTGTGCTGTCAGTATGTAAGTGCTTGATAAATGACGTATATTCGAAAGTTTATTCATTTATAGAAGCAGTATTAACGCTGTATTCCGTACAAATGTAATATTAAGGAAGTTAACTAATATGAAGCACATGATTAATTAAAATACAATAAGGTACGTGATGTACTAAAATATTAACGAATTAATTATTAATAGATATATAAGGGCATTTACTGAACATTTTATTAAATTAGAAACAGAAATTTCTGAGTAATGATCCTTTTGTGTCTTAGGAAATACTGAAGAAAAGACAGTGTAATCCACTTCTGTAATGTGGAGTTAGCCTATTGAACCTAAGTTTGAATCTCTATTAGTGATTTTATTGAATACGATGTTTTTTCAGGACATCTGCCTTGCTCTGTAGCTCATAGATCAGTGGACTTCGACTGATTTGAGCATCATTCTAGCTATCTACATCATTCACCATTTTCTTTTTTGTTGTAATTTACGTCCTCCAACGTTAAGTCATAGCGGACGATGAATGAAATGGATGAAATGATGCTCAAATGAGTCCGGGGCTTAGAGTTTAGAGGAGCTTAGAGTTACCCGACATTCATCTTTCAGGATAAGGGAAAACTCAGGAAAAAACTTATACAGATAACTCACCCTAACCGAGATTCGAACTCGGGACCTATTGAACGTGAGGCAGACACGCGACCATCTACGCTACCGAGGCGGGCTTCACCATCTCTGGCGATCGGATTTGTTAAAGGCGCATGCGCGCGCCTGGTCTTTTAAAAGTCAAATTGGTAGAATTTTACTAGCTCAGTCCATACACCGGAATGTATTTAAAAAGCTGTATATATAAAGGAATAAGAAATACTACAAACTATTTATAAATCCATTCCTCGTTTTTGACAGAAACGTCAGCTATTCTTTCTTGCCTTTATTGCAATTTCACTTCACTGACTTTTTTATTTAAAACACATTGGGGTGAGATGTTCAAAATTAACTTTTAAAGATTTTGGTATATTTTACTCCTTATTAATAAAATATATTTTACTGAAGTATTTGCTCATTTAATTGCTCTTTGTTTTCGAAGAATATTGGATCAAGCAGACGAGCTGTATGCGATGTTCGGTGAATGCTCTGTTGCCAGTGATGTACCATAAAGGCGTGTTAGCTAGTTAATCCATCTTTCTTCTTTCACGAAGATACTAAGGCTATTTTGACAGATGGAAAATTATACTGTTTTAACTTGATCACTTTCTCTGTGCTCTGGCTTTGCTGTTGTGCGTGGACTTCTATGCCGCATTACAGCTCGGTTAGCAGGTCCTTTTGGTTTTGTTGTGTACAGCCTTTGTAGATTATTTTGTGTATACGATTTATTTTCTGGATACAAATTATTCGGATACACCTAGTTTCTGTATATCATTGTTAAATGATCAGTTCATAATATTAATAAATTTAAAAAAAGTAGAATTTTGTTATTTTTCTCATTATTTATACAACAGAATATCACCTACTTACCTCACTTCTCTGTAAGTATATTCATATGAATAAACATTCAGTTTCAGTTCTGTAATTTCTTGGGTTTGTAATCTACTTCTTGTATAGAAGAACATAATCTTTCTGAATTAGTAGCGCCAGACTGAAAAGTTCAATGCCATAGCCGGGATTTGAACCACGGATCTCTCGCTCTCCGTACAGTTGCTCTAAACCACTGAGCTATTGGCCAACATGCCGACATGACATTAAATTCTCCAACTGACTCGTATGTTTCCCGGTAGACCACTAGGGGTTGCCATATGCTATGAGAAACTCACCTTGTCTGAAGAATCAGACTGAGAGTTTGAACATACAGCATTAAGTCAATTCAACGTTTGGTTAGTTTTTCACTTTAAAATTCTCACTTATAAACTTGAATGCCTTAAAATTAATGGATATCTAATGCTTAGTAAACACGTGGCATTGCCTTATATTTAATAAATTAAAATTTGAATAATACAACAAAATATATTGACAAAAGATTCGAACTCAAATGTTTCCTATTAGTTTCACGTGCACCCGACTACCATGCTTAGCGCTAAACTAAAAGTCATTTTCCTGCTTATCACATAGCTTTGAAATGAACACAGGGTGGTATAAAATCGTGTATTGAGAACGCAGCGTTAGCGAATGTTTCTGACGTTTTCTGAAACAAACCCCTCTCTGGTTGCTACTAATTTATTTTGCCTTCAGCGATATGTCCATGATGACTGTGACCATTAAGGACTGGAAACGTGTATTTTTCCATAAGCATAATGCACGTGGACTGTACTGTTATCGCTGCGCATGTAAACAACTCCAGGTAGGTATAGCCTAACCATGAAAACTACCTCACTGCGAGAGGAAACAAAGCTGTCGTGTTATACTACACCATGAGCTTGCGTCTGCATACACTTGAAAAACAATGTTTCATTAGTTCGCAGAGTACTACGTTACGTTGTTTTCCGATGTTTGCACATGTGATGGCCGTGCTGTACATCTGATGTCATTCATACTCTGTGTCCAGCTAACTATCATCGCATGCGAGCGCACATTCCTCCGGTCTTTAGTGATCATACTCATTGTCAGCCTCGTAAACTAAGTGGCTGCTAAACCTATCCCAATTAGCGACATTGATCATGTTGCTTGTGTTGGGCTCATCAAGCCTCTGTAGTTTCTCTTATTTATGCTTACAGGATGATGTAAATAAATATAATTTTCGAAAAACGAGACATATTAGAGAGTTAACTGAGAGGAACTGTCCATAAATTACCTTAATATTAGGTGTTGTGCAAATTTGTTATACCTATGCGTGTAAAGACATATTTACCGAGCGGGATGGCTCAGGCGGTTTCGTTTGTGGCCCTCATTCGGGAGACCTGGGTTCGATTCCCGCGGCCGACCTACCTGACTCATGCGTTTCTTCGGGGGGTTTCCCGGGTAGATTAATTACATCTCCATTATCATTTCACATCATATCTCATCTGGTGGTCTCTTTCAGGCTAGAAGTGTTGGCGGGTGTCTCGGCGGTGCATGGCAGGATGATATGTGTACCACCTCCTCCTCCTCCAGTAGATCGGTTGCCGGTCTCCAAACTGGCTGCTGGGATCGCTTCTGAACCATAGTAGGGGGGAATGTCCGTTGTTATGACCTACCAGGGGAGGTTTCCATCTAAGTAAAATGTACTGCACTGTCGTGGCTCTTTGGAACGGCCGCCGTTTGTCTCCTCTCGCCTCATCCTTCCTCCCTGGGATGCCCCATTTGGGAACATAGGTACAATAGATCAAGACTGATCGAAGTGCCGAATCTCCTCCGTAGTAATCCTAATCCTAAGATACATTTCTTTGCAAATATGTTTATGCATGAAAATGTTATGCCACATTATAAAATAAAACAAAGCGACAAATAATTTGTTCACCACAAGAGATCGAACAGCGGATTCCAGTATGACAAGCAGAAATGTTAACCATTGCAGTACACTATAGTACTAGAAAATACCATTCATATTATTCTTGATGTAGGCTACTTATGCCACGAATGTTGAACTGTGTACAGTACCAGTTAGTTCGTGTTGTCCTGGTTTAAACAGAACACGAGCACTCAGCGATGCAGAGCGAGCGTAAGTGTGAGATCCGAAGAGCCGAGCGCTGATACTGATTTAGATCATTCGTTTGCAGTTCTCTAGTTTTCAGTATCTTTTAATACACAGCAAAACGTTAAATCCTCATTGACCATTGCATACATTTAGCATTACCTTTCACATAAAATATCTCTTTAAGAACAGTTTTGTTTGACTCTACTGAAAATTTTATGAATATACTAAACATATTTATTTAAATTAGTACATTTAAATCTAATATATAACTTTGAATTTGTTAGTTTATTTTCTTCAAATCTTCTATCTTATTCTTTCATATTCTTCAAAATGTAAAAATATTTTCAAAAGAATGAGACCTAAATCTGTACATTGCCTGTAAATACATCTCTTCTGCAATAGATAATCCCTTTATGGTACAACGTTTTTAAATTGAAATTCGTGTAATATTTTTTGAAAACGATAAATAAAACTATAAGCAACTTAGGTTTTGAAAAACAGTAAAGATAAGAAAATGAGATACATGTTACTTTCTCTCGGTATGTAGAATTACAGAAAAAGTTTCAGGAATCATGAGAAAGCAGTATGGGTTGCCTTAATATTTTTATTGCAAGTCACTTAACTTTAACGCTTGTCTATGCAGGTTTATAACATAATGAAATGCTCAAGACCTTAAACTCATTTTGTGCTTTAAACAGAGGAACATAACGAGGATGTTGTAAGATTTTTCCCGCGAGCTGGGCTCCAGGCTAAAATTTATGAAAATCAAGATTAGGAATTATTTTACAGGGAGATTAAAAACTCTTTCCTGACCATGTTAAATTTGTTCTCTTAATGACCATACTCTCAGACTGTAATTTGGACCGGATGTAGATGAAAGCCCTCCAAGTTCACTGTTATACTTTGATACCTACAGTGATTTAGAAGTTAATTATGATTTCCCCCCTAACTAAACGAATGTTTTATTACAGTTTATCTGTAATTACTTTCTCATACATAACCAAATTATTAGCACAATATAAATCAGTAATAACATTTATGTGTTGTTTTTATCAGATCACACTTTCAGATCACATCTTCAGTGTTTTTCAGAAAACGGAACGTTCGTAACAGAAAATATAACTCAAAGAAAACACTTATTAATGCAAAACTGAAGTTAGAAAAAGTTAATATACATATTTACAAAGCGAAAACCACGTTACTTGGACATATAGACGCTACCATATTCAGAATGAGTATACCAATAAAAAAAACTTCCCCTAAAATGTGGGCTAAACTGTACCTCTTTACTTCAAAATTATGAATTGTTCTGTGAAGTGGTGCGGAATTAAGAATACATAATGAAAGATGCACTTCCACTTGTAAAGGTATTTAAAATATAAAAATTGTGCTCACAACGCTAATATATACATCAAATTAAAGAGGGAATTCAAATTTATATAACTATACCAAAAAAATAAGAAAAGGTTATTTTTAGCTTTTGGTCCCGGTGTACGATGTCCAACCGGGATTGTGGAGGAAATGAGAACATCTTTGCAAGGAGAAGGGCAGTATTGCAGTAGTGTTACAGATAAAGAACCTGAAGGAAGGGAAAGGTGGGGCTTCAGGAGTGGGGCAGTAGGAGCCACACCTAATATAAAAAGCTTTGCAATAAGGAATAAGCTCCAGCTTGTCACGCCAGTTTTCGGTTATATTGCTCCTTCCATCACTGCTGCACCATGAACGGGATCCTGACTGTAAGTAGCTGCTTTCGTCTGTCAATTGTTGCTCTCGGCGAGTAGGTGTCCGAACAAATGACTCGAGATGAGCGTACGGCAATGGGACACGGTGTATGTGAAAGTGTATGAAGATGGATGAGGTTTTCTCGCGGTTCCTCCACTTGTGTGCCTTAAGCATTAATTTAACCAACCTATGAGCTTGCAGATACCTCACGTTTCCTTTAAATGTTATTTTCATAAACTTTGTTGGACATATCAATTACAGAGTGGTTCAGAAATGGGGGCTATTTTTATCTATTGTTTTTTAAGATCGTGCACAAGTTGCGATAGTAAATTTAAAACGTTACAATGAGTACTTGCGGTATCTCAAATATTTTGGTCACTTAGGGCCAAAAACAGTGACAAGAAATTGAATCGTTCATATTTTTCATTCTCTCTCATGTAAAAATATTTTAACTTCTGAAAATGGCTTACTAATAACAATTATAGTCACTTTTAGGATAGACAGTATCCCACATTAAAAACCTGAGCCATTCATTAAATTTTAATTAAAATTAGAGAAAAGCGCATTAATTTTGTATAACTTCCTGGTAAAGATATACTACACCAGTAAGTGTGAGTTTGAAATGAAATTGTCGAAACCAATTTGGCCATTTACTGCAATTACTGCAATTTATTTTTCCCTTAGGGTTTTAGTGGGTTCCTTAAGTAATATTAAATGAAGAATGATTGAAGTAAATGTACACAATATAAGAAACTAACTTTTGGGGGGGGGGAATTTTGAATGCTAGTGGCCATTAATTGCAGCACTTAATAACATCCAAGTCTTTTCAATTTCTCTGCTCATATCCTGTGAATACGCTTATCTGACAAACTGAATACCTGTTTCGAAATCCCATGATTTAAACTTGGAGTAAACTTCGCTATTCTGTGTGCTTGTTTATACTGATTCTTTTAGCTAGCCATCTGTGATACAAGATTCGAAGTCAGGCCCTCTGAAAAATGATTTAAATAAAAATGAAATATGAATGCAAGCATGCTTAAAAAATAGCTATTCGCGCTTGTTGTTTATGTGTGCTTACGTATATCCTATGACTTTGGAATTAATTTTGAATATTTGACCACCCTCTCACTATCTCTCGTTCTCCGTCAATCACCACGTATGATTGGCACGGACTCACCAAACTCTGTGTCAAGTCTTAAAGGTTTCGATACCCTCCAATGAAATAAAAAGTAGGAAAGTAGGCATATTTGTGGAATGTTTCAAGTTGTACATAAATCCTTTTGTATAAATAATACGAAATATACCATATAGGCAGCACCATTCAAGGTC
>CM060950.1:42472136-42632136 GCA_030765055.1 Mantis religiosa
CGATGGATGGAATGGGTGAAATGATGCTCAAATGAGGCCAGGGTTCACAGAGCTTAGAGTTACCCGACATTCATCTTTCAGGGTAAGGGAAAGCCCCGGAAAAACCTTTACCAGGTAACACCCTGGCCAAGATTCGAACTCGGGACCTCTTGAACGTGAGGCAGACACGCTCCCATCTACGCTACCGAGGCGTACACTATACAGCTGTAAATGAATAGTAGCTTTTTTCTCAAAGACAGGTCCTTCGTGGCAAAATCAACCTCCCTCAATTTTCCAAAAATTTCCTTTCCCTCCTCGGCTTCACATCCGACGAATTGATCTTAATACTGAGGCATCGTTTCCATTATAATTTCTTTCTGATTGGTTTAGTATTGTTCTTTCCTGGTCCATTTGCTCTAAATTAGCTTCATTACTTATTTTGGCTAGCCTATCCCAACTCTCCATTATTTTTAAAGCTACATTTCGAATGCTCTCTGTCACTTCGTCGTAACTCAAACTACTTGCGTCATACAATGTCATGCAAACATTTTCTTTGATCTCTTTCTTAGTTCTTTCTTTCAGGGTGCAGATTAATGTTATTATTTATCTAATTAAGTCTTTATTTGCTCGTTCTACCTTTGCTTGACTTTCAGACAGGAACTAGTATCTAAAGCTGTACACAGAAAGATAATCGATACCTAGTCGCAAGTTGTCCGCCATAAATAATCCAAAGGGAATAAGTTCGTATGTTGCTCAAGCTGAAATGCAAGTTTTTCTCCGCCCACTTTCATTATTTTCAGGTGGCAAGTAACGGATTACATTGACTCTCCGACTCAGTTCGGAGGTAGGACCCCAGGAAGGAATGGGTGAGGTGAGAGGATACTAAGGGTGGCCGGACCTGAGGAGAAACGACAGCAAAGGTCATGTCTCTAACAGTTGCAGGTTTAAACTCCCCGGTGGCGGCTTGTATGTACAATCGGGCTTATACATCCTCTAGGGGGCCGAAAACCGGAGATCTCTCCTTATCCATAGGACGAGCATATACAGAAAACAAAAGGCCATAAACCCCTGAATAGCCAGTCAGTATGGAAAATGAAGTAAAATGAGAAATAGGGGGAAATGGAGGGAAAGAATATTTAGGCGATGTAATTACCTTTTTCAGCGTACACCTAGCGACCCGGGGAGACCTCGGAAGAAAATCTGTGTGTTAGAAGGATTGACCACGGGAATCGAAACCACCACCTCCCAAATTCGGGCCCCAGACGTTACCACCTGAGCCAACCAGCTCGGTAACCAGTTACATTATATGGAGAGTGCGATGCAGTACATTGTTGCAAAACCGAGCGATTGTATTTAGCGATTGCCAAACTGATGGACAGTAAACGGTGAAGATGTTCTTGGAAGTATGAATGACGGCTGGCCCCGTAGCTCAGTCGGTAGAGCACCTGCCTGCCGTGCTAGGAGGTCCCGGGTTCGATTCCCCGGTTGGGATGGAGATTTACCTCCGACCAATGTAATTCTTCAGAGTCTGGATGTATGAATGAGAGTGCGAATGTGTGCGTGATCTAATGATTAAAACCCAATGAATACGAGTTAACACCTTCGATATGTTCCAAAGGAGAACGGCCGCCGATATGTTCATTGGAGTCAAAGGCGGGGTATAAATGGATCAAATAAATGTTTTTACTGCATACCATGGAATTTGATAGCATACACTAAAAAGAGACCCGAAATACGGATGTATATGTAAAGATTAATTCAAATACTAATTCATTAGCTTCTCATTAAGGCAAGTAAGCAGGTTTTGTTTTTGTGACAAAGCACTTAAGTTATTACACCTTCTTTTTTTTTAAATCAGCGTTTCTATTGTTTTTAATGTAGCTGATGAAAGTGTGGGTGTAAAATGAGATGAACGTTTTAATGTCATTTCGATGTGCAATGTATTAAAATTACTTCCACGACAAAAGATAGGTAAATTAGATTTAGGTATGTGGAATTCTTGAGCAAGAATTCCCAGAAAATGCGAGCCCACCTCTGTAACGTAGTGGCAGCGCATCTGCCTCACATTCAAGAGGTATCGAGTTCGAATCACCTCCAGGGTGTTATTTGGGTAAGGTATTTTTCTTGGGTTTTTCTCTTATCCTGAAAGATTTATTTTGGGTGACTTAAGTTCTGTGTATCCATCAAACATTTGTGCATCATTGTATGTCCAATTTTGGAGTTTGGTTAAATTTAAGATAACTATTACACGCAGGGGGTGTGGTGGTAGAACGCTTGTTTACCGTACATCAGTATATCGGACAGTTGGCATTCGAAATACACGGCCAGCTGTTCAGATGAACATACATGTAGCTGTTTGTAAGTTGGAGCTCTAACTACGCAATGAATTAATGAATAATTAAATAATGGGAAAGTCTATTACTTCTTATCTTTGCTGTTTACACATATTTACCTCTTTTTCCTGCAGTTTCTCCGCTTTTCTTCACATTTCTATTATTATTTTTAACTTATTTTTCCTAAGTACTTTCCAGCTTTCTACAGATCACGATGGTATGCCGCTCGCAAGACGTACGCAGGTTTTGAGGTTTTTGTTTTTTTAAAGGTCTTTGTGTCTGTAAACAACATAACCCCAAAAGTAAAACACTCAGCATCTTCCTAGGATGTCAGACGTAGTTTTTGTTCTCAGTTGCATTTAATTTAGTCATGGCACCATTTGCGTCCTTTTTGCCTTTTATTTTAAATTTTGTACCTTAATTGTTGGTTTTTTCCATACCAACACAGGTTAGAGCTGTCAGCTTGTTTTGCTGTAAGTCGCCACTAAGGATTGTCTCAGGTGTATATAAGAAATTCCTAGTGGTTTAACGGAATAATGCTAGTCAGTTGGAGAATTAATGTAATACTGGCATATTGGCCATGGTAGCTCAATGGTTAGAGCTGCTTGCTCTAATGGTTAGAGTCCTTCCATTAGAAGGACCCTGTTGTAAAAGTATGTCAGGTAACAAATAGAGAGACAGTGATAATTTAAGTAACACTCTTACTCTGCTGATTCATTGGGTGTGTTTAGAGGATGTTCGCGGCAGTTAATCCTCAACTGTTACGCATCAGTTTTGCAAGATATCCCCTTCCCCATAAGCTTATTTACGTAAAATTATTTTGTTATTACATTTTTTACTGTTAAGCTGCCTCTAACGATGTTGATTGAAATATGTACTTGAGACATCCCCATGACCAAGTTAACACAGTAAATTATAGAATCATTTAAAATATTGAGATTGGCTCAAAAAGGATTTAAGTGACGTAAGCCATTTTTAAACCTGCGTTGACCAATAATATCTACCTACTTCAATAGTCATCAGCGAGCGTGTGAAAATGAACCATTAGGAGCAGGATTACTATGGAGGAAATTGGGCACTGCGACCAGTGTTGATCTAGCATACCTATGCACCCATATGGGGCATCTCCGGGAGGGAGGATGAGGCGAGAGAAGACAGAGGGCGGCCGTTTCAGGAAGCCATGACAGTGCACATGGCAGAGTTCCTGTCTTTTACTTAGAAATCTCCCCCTGGTAGGCCAGGACAACGGACATTGCGGCCCGCCTTGGTAGCGTGGTGGTAGCGTGTCTGCCTCACGTTTAAAAGGTCCCTAGTTCGAATCTCGGTCAGGGCGAGTTACCTGGATACGGTTTTTTCCAGGGTTTTCCCTTATCCTGAAAGACGAATGTCGGGTAACTCTAAGCTCTACGGACCCTGGGCTCATTTGAGCATCATTTCACCCATTCCATTCAACGTCCGATATGACTTAACGTTGGATTACGTAAATTACAACAACAACAAAACGGACATTGCCCCCTACTGTGGTTTAGAAATGGCTCCGGCTACGGTTCGGAGACTGGCAAACCGACCTACCGGAGGAAGAAGTACTTTCCCCAGTGCATATCATCCTGCCATGCACCGCCGAAACTCTCGCTGACACTTCTTGAAAGAGACCACCAGATGATGTGAAATGATAATGGAGATGAAATAGAGGGACAGGAAACTCAGGGGATATAATTAACCTACCCAGCATTCATCTAGCGACCCGGGAAAACTCTCGAAAAATGGTTTAGGTAGATCGGCGACGGGAATCGAACCCAGGCCTCCCGAATGCGGGTCACAGACGAAAATGCCTAAGCCTTCCCGCTCAGTAAAATGAATCATTCTTTCTTAGTGATTCTTCCTGTTTTTCACATGAGCTCATGCCACATAAAATTAGCTTGTGATATAAACAACTGACTGCTTCCAGCAAATATTTTATGGTAACTAAGGTGAAGTGGGTGGAAAAATGACTTTTGATACAAAATATCATGTAAAAGGAACAGCTATGAAATGATAATGGGAGAAATAGTTGTATGAGTATTTCGCATCAGACATTTTATTTAATTCAGAATGCCTCAAAACGTGTTTCTCAGGCGAAACCTCAAATTCGAATATTATAATGATTCCTCTACCTTAGCCGCATAAGAGGTGAAGAAAGTAATAACAGGAACCCAGTCAGTAACTGAACCAGGAAGTATGACAAGAGTTGTACCTGGTAAAAAGTTACCGGCTTCTAGACACATCTTTCATTAGCGATTACGTCAGTACGTTACAAAAAATGGGAAAAGTATCTTTGACATGTAGTGCACTCAATTGAGACTGAATATTATGCAGATCATACCCCGATGTAAGAAAGGTCCCAATATGCCATTAATATTGATTTCGAATAACATTACGTATTAAACAGCATGTCTTTTAAAGAAAATTTTTTACAAAACTATTCTTCTGCATGTTGCCGTTGTGCAATTTGGGCTATGCATAATAGAAACTAGATTCATATGAGAAAAAGTTGCATAGACAGTAAATTATTACTCTATATCAGAGGTGATCGCAGCGCTGCTTGTCTGGCTCCTCAAAAATCTGGACACTGAAAAGGAATTCATATAAGTTCTTTTGTATTACTTAAACTGTGAAGATTATGAAAAAATCTGGAAAATATATCAAATATGAACATGTTGTTGCAAATAGTTTTGAGAACACCCGTTCAAGTACCAAAATACACCCACAATTTAAAACTTTCTTTCAAGGAATCGGCAAAGATGAATAACCCGATCATGTATCGAGGTATCAGTCATTGAGATAGCTGTCTTTAAATCTTCTCCATAAATATTTTCCTATTCCTGGAACCTATCAAGATATTCCTTAAAGAAAGACTTATGCCCGATTTCACCAACAAATGTTAAGACTTAACACGAGTTTAGCAATAGTTAAAACAAAAATTGCATTTCACCAACAAGTGTTAGCGTAACACTCGTGTTAAATCTCATGTTAAACTAACAAGCCGAATTTCTAATGTTAAGTCCTTAACAATTGTAAATAGTCAAGATGGCGAGCATGAACTCAGCTGTTGATGTCTATTTGCTATATTTAAGACCGTTTAAATGGCATTTATAATAGAAATGAAATGTGTAGTGTTCAACGCCCGCTTTTACTGCATAAGGCACCGCAGGCGATGACACTGATGATACATGAGATGAAGATGGAGCACCGGTGGAATGAGATGGCGAGGGGAACCGGAGATCCCGGAGAAAACCCGCCCCAGCGCCGTGTTGTCCACCACAAATCTCACTTTGCGGTCGCCTGGGATCGAACCCGGGCCGCCTTGCATTCATAATAGAGTATGGCTTATGAGAAGAAATGATTTTCAGGAACTATCCGAAGAAAATTGTTTTACGGAGGTATAGACTGTCGAAACATGTTGCTATGAAGGTTACTGCGGAAGTACAAGAGAGGTTAGAACATGCATAGAAAGGAATATGACGATCTCGCCTTAGCTTCAAGTATTATTAACCTTGCAATTTTATAATTCACTGAATTATGTGGATAATACACTGTCCACCTGCCGTCTTGAAACGTTCAAGTCACTTGCCTTCTTTGCACCTCGTTTTAAATTTACGTAATGAGTTAGAATATACATCGGGAGCAATATGCCGATCTCGCCTTTGCATCAAGTATTAATAACTTTGCGATTTTATAATTCACTGAATTATGTGGATAATACATTGTTCACCTCCCGTCTTGAAACGTTTAAGGCACTTGTTCTTCGCACCTCGTTTTAAATTTACGTAATACTGACAAGTTGTTTGGTGCTTCTAGTAGTGACACATGCATTTGAATTAAATTCGTTTCCAATATTTTCCCCGCGACATCTTTCTCTTTTACATTCACTGCATCCGTCCTCTTATTTTCCACGATATCGTTACAATTAGTCTCCATTTCAATTAACAATTCTTTCTCCGTCGATGAGAAATTTGTCTCACGGCTTTATTTATGATTTTGTTCATCCGCCATTTGTGCAGACGAAAATGAAAACAAAAGCCCATCGGAGTAGTTCAGAAAATCATCCATAGCCTTCTATAGCTGTGATATTTACAAGTTTCTTGGAGTTAACACAGGTTTGTTAACATTTTAAGAAAACAGGTTGGTGAAATGCAAGAAATTTAACATTAGTTTTAGCGCTGTGACAATTGTTACGTTACATTTGTTAACGTCGATTTTAACATCTGTTGGTGAAATCGGGCATTAGTAAATTTTTCCCTCTACTTTTGGGTGATAGTCACTATAGGAATTGTGCGCTTTAAAGCCCAAATACTACTACTCCCCCCTCTACTTGACCCTCGGTGGTTGTTAGATGTAGCATTTTTTATAGACGCTGTTCAGCATTTGTAAGGTCAAAAAACTTCATTTCAGATCTAGCACAGACTGTGTTCAACTTCCAGAATAATGTAGGATTTTTCCAGAAAAGTCTTTGAACTAGATTACTTCCTCTCTTCTCTGGGGGAAAAAAAATTGGAAAATTATTCTGAAATTAAAGTAGAAGCAGAAGATTTTGTCTGTATTAAATAATAGTAAATATTAAAGAGGCTGAAGGACTAAAACTGTAATGGGTGTTCACTGTTCATTCATTTAGTTTTTCGAACAAATACCTGAGCAAAAGTGTCTTATAAAAAATATGCTAAGCCACTTATCTCTATTTTTGGTCAAAATATTCTTGTGGGTTATTGTATTCAACGCTTAAGTTAATTAATGAATATATAAGTGAACTTGTTCTAACTGCCTAAACCAATCATCAAATTTCAAGGAACTTTCTGGCGAAATTAAGTGTAGTTTGTGCTGGACCTATTCAGCGAATCATGGTCTGCGAAATAAATTTTGGTCAAATAAAACTTCTATGAGGGTCAACTATAGTTTAATTTGCAACAATCGAAATTAAGTGCGGCGTTGGCCACCCCGTTCTGATTTTTCCTTCAGCATTTCGCGATGATGTTTGTAAATCATCGAATATATTTTACCTTAAATAATTGCAATAACTGTTTTGTAACTATACTTCTGTCACGAAGTTGGTCTTCAGGGTGTCATTTAATTCAACAGTTGTAAACTTGTGAATGTTAGAAACAATAATTTCCGACAATGACTGCCTCTGCTTTCAGTGGTCGGCTTTTCAACTCAGACATCCCGCGAATTTTTCTCTAACCAGAATCATTCCCTAATCTCACAGAGTGTGGATGTGGGAGTGACTTTGAGTGTGCTTAATAGTAAAATACTGATAAAGTTAAGCATTCATATGGTTCAGCAAACGAAAACACCATCAAAGTTCAAATATGGCTATATCAGTTAAAGGGTGCTATACAAATGAAATAATAAGAAAAAGCATGGAGGAAACACCCATGCCAACCATGTAACGACAGAGGAAACAGAATATCAGTGTATCTCTTTTTATTGCTTTGTTTCAAGGCATATACAGTGTTCATTAGTTCTACAAATTCGCATTCTGTAGATAGATTGGAAATAAAAATGCGAAACAAATTAACTCTGGTTCACAAAAACCTAGCACGGAAACCAGAACGAGAACGACAGCTTTCCTCTGGTTTGGAATTATATCACAGTTAACGGAAAGTTTTCTCTGGTCCTGCGAACGGGAAAGAAAATTTAAACAATCTTTAACTTTCTCGTTTCTGTTAATGGGAAGGCACATTAGATCTACTGTCCTCCACAGGAGAGTAAGTCTCCGAGGCCTGAGACGCAGCGGGGTTGGCGAAGGTTCCCACGTCCTCCCTTGACAGGTTTATGGCACCCCATGTCAGTAGAGTTACAGACCATTCAAAAACATTCTGACGGCTTCTGCTTTTGTGAATGAATCTTCCCGGTTTTTGTGTACAGAGTGAATAGGGCGCATGCTTTTTTAACGGTTCTGCTCCCTGTGTAGCAGGTATTCTCTGCAATACACATTCGCTGTCCTTGTCCCACTGTGTAAGGCAGCACATTCCTTTCAGGGACCTTCTTTACGTTGCTGGACAGTATACTGCCCGTACGAACTCCTCACTGCAGATACTATTCAAGACGTCCGACATAAAATAGCCGCTAGAGAGGTAGTCGCTTGCTGGGAAAATGAAACTGAAAGAAATTCGGTGTATCCTGACCACAAATTTTAACTGTTTCAAATTCACTGCATGTTGGGACTTCTGGCTACAGCGTCACTTGTAATGTGTTTACAGCAACTCAAAAGTTGTTATCTCAAAACAATGGCTTAAACTACAAAGAACATAAAACGGCAAAAGTTAGAAACGAACCACAAATCACTTAAATATAGGCATGCTGTTGCTAAGGGGCTAAGCAAGGAATCAGAACTGATAATAGATTTACATTTACAACGTGTTTACTCTATCGAAAGTTCTGCAACGTGGCGTAGTGGCTGGAGCGTTATGCTTTGGTTCCCTGCCACGGAATACACCCTGGCTTGATCGCACCCACGGCCACGCCGTGGCTCAGTGGTTAGACCGCTTGGCTCTCACCAAGGCGGCCCGGGTTCGATCCCTGGCGACCGCAAAGTGAGATTTGTGGTGGAAAACACGACGTTGGGGCGGGTTTTCTCCGGGACCTCCGGTTTTCCCCCGCCATCTCATTCCACCGGTGCTTCATCTTCATCTCATGTATCATCAGTGTCGCCGCCTGCGGTGCCGTATGTAGTAAAAGCGGGCGTTAAACACTACACATTTCATTTTGATCGCACCCTTGGGAGGTGCGGATTTTAAGTCCCGGTTGTAGGTAGGTTGTAGGTTGAAGCACATAAAAATTACTTTGATCGACTACAAACAAATGGCGTCCCGATTCCCAAAATCGATTTTAAACTTTCCTCTCTGTATGGCCATCGATATGTATTTCCGTTATCGTTCCCGGGCTGTCGAGAATCAAATGTTCTATGCTCTTTTGCTTCCCGTGCTCGTTTTGTAGCCAATTTCATGAAATAAAGTCATGACAAAAAAAAACTAGCATTATAGTTTCTTCTGCGTTATTAATTAGAATCACTGCGATGAAACTGTTTAATGGAACAAGCATCAGATAATTAAATTGGGACTCTAGGATAACGTTAATTACCTTGTTTACTGTAAATTGGTACACTGGTTTCAGAGACGAGTAAAAGACGTTATAGAAAGTGTCATCTATAACGTGAAGTACTGAAAGCAGAAAATTATATTATACTTACAATCATCAGTTTTCTCTAACCATAAACCTATACTGTGCGTTAGAAGAATGAGCATGTTATGATTTTGTAAATTTTATTATTTAAACATTCGTTTGAAAAGAACAATTTTGTTCAGCTCAATTCGTGGCACCATAATTTATACATGAAACAAGTAAGTTAATTCTTACAAAATAAGAGGATAAAAGCTTTTCTATGCAAACTTAAATCTTTGTCACAGTTTAGAACCTTTTATACCAATCGTAAGTCACACTTGAATCTGTATGATACTACGAAGTTTGGAGCGACCATTTTACGTCCCGGCCGCTGACCGCGTGTATGCGTGCTTTGCACTTTGTGTACTACACCAATGGGGTTTCCATTCTAAACCAGTCGGACTACTTACTCTGAGTAGAGTATTAGTGACATGCACTATAATGATACGTGGTGTTTAAGATGATGTCCATCCGAATTGAGGTATCCCTGGCCTCTTCGGATGGATTTTCCACTCACACGCGTCTGTTCTTATTGTCTAATTTTCCTTATTTATGTTTTGACACTACTTCAAGGCCATCGACGATGTACAGACTGTTCCTATAAACTTTATTTTTAGGAACCCCCTAAATAGAGGTCAAATACAATAAGATTCGAGGATGTGTAACAGTATCTGTATTTGCAACTGGAATACCAGGAAATGTTCCCTAAAATTGTCCATAAATAGCTGTCTATATGATTCAGCTTTTAAGATTTATAACTGTTTCATATTTCATTACAAATACAGGAAATAACTAGCTTGAAAATAAGATACCAATACAAAAGTTCAATATGGAAACCATTGCCGTTTTAGCATAAGTTTTTGAAAATAAAAAGGGATATTCAACAAACAGATATGGATTAATTTGCCTCTACAATCTGTCTGAAACTACAATGATTCTGTTGTAAAAGTATGGGAGGTGAGAAATAGAGAGACAGATACACTAACAGAACACTTAGATCGTAGATTGGTGGAGGGAAACCCATGTGTATTTATAAAGTTGGTTGCCACCATTTTTACAACAGGATCGTTATAGTTTGAGACAAATTGTACTCTTAGTACGAAAGTGTACGATAGGAACTCAGAGAGAGGTGTAACGCTGGACGTCGTTTATTTCCCTAGATGAGTTCAGCATTTTCGCAATTTCCTCTCGAAATCCACTAAATGTTTGTTCTGAACGAGCGGAGCATTTGAAAAGAGTGCAACTCAGGTGCGAACGTGCGATGTTTATCTATGGAAATCGTGTGTGCCTGTGGTTGTTGACTCCGGCATTATCTATCAATACACCTGGCTAAGGGACAGGGTGGGGATATCAGGCGGTTCTGCAACAAACCTGCCTTCACTGAAACATGGACTGTCGAGCAAATAAACGTAATGTTCTTTCTTAATCCAGCGACGTGAAGCCCTTGAATTTAATTGCAACACTTCTAATAGATATCTTCTAAAGATAATCTAGCAACAGAAGACGAGTAGGTCATTGTGTCTTTGATTAACGTAATACTAGAACGTATTCTAGAAACTGGTTCATTCTATTTTAATTTCTACACTACTTAGTAGGTAGAGGAAATATAGCACTTAAACCAGAAATTCAAAGACGAGATTTCAAGTAAGTACATTTTATAAGATCTCCTAAACCCAAAAAGGGCATTTTATGTTCTCTACTGCTTGCCTAATAGAATGCCTTTAATTTGGCATTCCACCCAAATATTCGATACCAATTTTCACCGGAAAACATGTTTTGGAGACCCCTCAAACTCCCACAAATTATTTTTATGCACTTGTCTGTGTGAATAACTTAATTAAAAAAAGAGATGTCGGCTGAATAACAAACTTGGCACTTGAGTGGGCTACACAAGGATGCAACACGAGGGTTTTTGAAGAAACTCCTTCGAACAAGTCCCTATCTTGTTTGTGTGTCCGTGAACACGTAACTTATAAACCAATTGTCGGATATTTATTCAATATCTTTTAGAAATGCAACACGGAGATTATCAAAAACTTTTTCCTATCCCAAAAAATTCTTTATTCGGACACTTTACTGAAGTTTTGCACAAATGGCTCTAACGAAATACCAATTATTTAATAAATTAACATGCTGAATGAAATGCATAAATCGAATTTTTGGGAAATTTAAGTTCTCATTCGGAAGGAATTTTATTTAATTGGCAAACCACAACAAAAAAAAAACATCTTATACAAATAATGAAGTTCCTTTTAAATCACAATTATTTCAAATAACCTTTATTGTAGCATTAGCTGCTACTGATGTAGCCGTTATTATTGGTTTGAAAAGTTCATTATTCTATTTTGTTTAAGTGCTATCTCTATTCAGGTATATCTCGTGATGTAATTGATAGAATATGAAGTTTCGAGATCAGTATAGTGTAGTTACCAGTTTTAAGCACTTGATTGGTGCTATTCCCTTTGTATTTGTAACAAATGTGTCACGAAGTTATTTGTACAGAGCCTGAATGGTTAACTCGAATTAGATAAAAGAATGTTTTTTAGGAGAATAGTGTATATAAGCTATAAAGTCATGTGGATGTAACATAGCTGATTATTTTCCATTTTATACAAAAGTAAATAAGCGGTAGGGAGGCAGAATACTTCATAGATATGAGAAATATAATTACTTATAACATTTTTTATATCTAGAGGTGCTTTTGTAAAATGTCTGTTTGCCCTCCCTTAGAGGCGGGTTCAGTTCAGGGACCAAGCGGGAACAAACCTTTGAATATTCCAACTGGTCAACAATTGTGACAGCAGTACCAACAGATACGTCAAGTTGAGCACTGAGGTGTTTGAGACCCGGCGATCATCTCGAATGAGAGTGTTCGCACGCTCCAACGTTGCAGGAGTCACAGCTGTGCACGGCCGCCCAGCACGCGGGATATCATACAGTTTTGCTTGGCCTTACGGCGATGATGACACACGCTTTGCCCAACGACTCGCCGTGCTTTTATCCACTGCCAGATTAACGTAGACATTCTGCAAGCGCCCATGAATGTCTGAGAAGCCCTGGTTTTCCGCCAAAAGAAACTCAATCACTGCCCGATTTTGGAACGCACCTCCGTTACAGACGCAATTTTAAAAATCTCCGTATAGCGCTGTTACCTATCGGAAGTCAATGAAACTTTACGAGACGAAGCATGAATGTTTGAAAATGTTCCAAAAGAAATGTCAGGTTTTTCCAACGAAAATTGGCCGAGAAAAAAAAAACAACATGTGTTGCATTACTGATTGAACTTGCCTCGTAGTATAGCAGAAAAGAAAGAGTTTTAAGAGTTTTAAGAAGAGAGGGCTTCAATGAGCTAATACACACCAACATTGGACTTCAGGGGATTGGGAAAGAGTATTATTCAATGATGAATCCAAGTTCGAAGTATTTGGTAGAAGACGTAATCAATTTGTACGCCGTTGACGCCATGAACGCTTGAATCTTCAGTGCGTAATTCTAACTGTAAAGCATGGAGGAGGTTCTGTGATGTATGGGAATATTTTGGAGGTAAAAAAGGTCGGAAATTTGGTGAAAGTAAATGGAAAATGGAGCAAAGGGTTTGACATGCCATCACACCGATTAGAATAGGACTTTTTTGCACCAAGATAGCAAACTAAAACATACATCCCGTTTATGTAAGAACTATGTGGAATCTCCAAAGGTTTAAAAAATATATTTAAAATCATGAATGACCTCTCCAGTCCTCTGCTGTAGCCTAATCAAGCAACTATGAGATGTGTTGGACAGAATTATACGAAAACAGGAATATAATTATGGGAGACCCTACAGCAATAATGGAGACTAAATCCAACTGAACCCCCGAAAAATTGACTCATCGTATGCTGAGAATGTGCAAGGCAGTGTATAGAAAAGATGACCATTTTGAGAAATCTAAAATGTAATAATTGTATTTACTTGTGTATTGTTTGAGTTTAAAGAACATTTAGAAAGCAATACAATGTAATTTTATAATATATTTCCAAACTTCTTTGGTTTTTCCAAACTTATGGAGGGTAACGTTGTAATACTCCGAGAGAAACTTATCCGGGACACTACCCTAACCTGGGATCTCTTGAACCAGACATTCTAAGCCTACACCATAGTGATTTAATTCACATTTATCTCAGTTTTTCTTAATACCGTTCCTTCCCATTAATATTCGCCTGTCTATTACATTATATAAATGAGCCAGCTAATGGCACGACCTCAAGTTTGAACTAGTGATTCACGAAGAAATAAACATTTTGTAGCACTTAATCTAACACTTGCGCCATATAACATTAGCATACTGGAGAATTACAACACTTCCTGCGTTATGACGTCAGATTAATTACCAATCTGGCGCAGACATGATTGACAGCCATCCACAGATTACTGAGTAGTTTAGAATTGTTATTTGTATGCCTGTCGAAAATGAAGACAACTAAAGTAAGAAAACATCGTTCCTTCCACCAAGTGTAAGAATTTGTAAAGGAAAAATCTCCTAGTTTGATTTGATAGGAAAGAGCCTTAGATAAAGATTTTCTTCATAACAAAACTATTGTATAATAGCTACATATCACGTTAGCCTTTCAATATTAATTCACTGTTACAGCATCGAGAGGAATTTTAGAAATCCCTATAATACAAGGAACTCATTAGCGAAAACTTGCAACTTTTATGAGACAACTAATCAAGTATTCAAGCTCTTCCCTGTATGAGTCGAATCCTTGGAAGATCTGCTATTGAATATTCGTCAATAAATATGATTTTAGATCGTCTCGCTGGCACTTAATTGAAATCTCGTTAACCGAACGATGCGGTAAGGGTGGTTAAGCTGAAGTGGCCTCCATGGCATGGCCTCCGTCACCACTCAATTTTTAGCGTATGAGGTTTGACAAGTTTCGGAGCAGGGACTCAGCAAATCTCTTGCAGATCTTTTGTATTATTCCCCTACTCGTAGGGGAGGGGAACCGTCCCCTTCAGCTGCTGTGGTGCGAGCGCTACGGACCCCTAGCACTCGTGGTACCTCTGACGTTACTAGAGTAACCTCGGGCCGAACTGCCGAGCCCCTCCCGTCGGGGAGTTCTTCGGATTGGGTTGGACTCGAGGGGACAGTGTGTTCCCGACACCCGCGGGAAATCAGGTACCTCCGGCCAGGCTACGGCCGCCCGGAGGGGGTAGAGGGTTGCCTCATAAGTCCCGGATACTAGCCTGCAGAGCTAGCAGAAGGTGTGCTAGATCACCAAGCGGCCACACCGAGGTTTTTCGGTAGTCTTCCCTGCGGGTTTGACACGCGTAAGTGGCGTATCCACTTCCATCCCGTCTTGACGTTGTTGTCGATTGGGGGGGGGGGACTTTTTAGTAAATGAGGTATTGCCCTATGGAAAGAGCCCCGGAGTTTTCCATTGCTCCCGGGTAGAAGGAGGCCAGGATTTTCGGACTTTTGCGCCGTGGCTCAGTGGTTAGACTGCTTGGCTCTCACCAAGGCGGCCCGGGTTCGATCCCAGGTGACCGCAAAGTGAGATTTGTGGTGGACAACACGGCGCTGGGGCGGGTTTTCTCCGGGACCTCCGGTTTCCCCCGCCATCTCATTCCACCGGTGCTCCATCTTCATCTCATGTATCATCAGTGTCACCGCCTGCGGTGCCGTATGTAGTAAAAGCGGGCGTTAAACACTACACATTTCATTTTCGGACTTTTGGGTAGATCCTCTGCGCAAAAATGTACTTATTCCCCTGACGGGGTATCCCCTGGAAGGAGGGATGAGGTGAAAGGAGACGAAAAGTGGCCGAAACTAGAAGACATGGCAGCAAAGGTGAGGGTCCCTACAGTTTTCAGATTTAACTCCCCGGTGACAGCTTGTAAAACCAACTCCTTCCCCTGCAGGCTTACACATCCCACGAGGGGGGAACTGCGGGACTCTAGATCACCCTTGATCCGGAAAACGTAAGTCAGAGAACATCCTTTCTTCCTGCCAAGCAACGGTGAGACTCCCGCCTACACTTACAACCCTGAAACAGTCAATCAGAATAAAAACAAAAAGCGGTGAAAGGAAAAGTGAAAGTGAAAATAAGGTACAGGAAATGCAGCGGATGTTATTAACCTTCCCACTACTCGCCTAGCAACCCGAACGATCCCCGAAATAGTCTATGAGTCAAGATGATCTTCCGCACGGTTTGAACCCACGATCTCCCGAATGTGATTCACACACACTACCGACAGTATCCCTTGCTCAATATTGCCAAATTTAACCCTCACAATATTTCTATGTGGAGTTGCATGCGGTGTCTGGTATCCAAAAGATCCAACATATAACAGATGCATTTGAGCAAGTGCATTAGAACATGATTCGAACGTGTTTGGTATCAAACGAATTTGATGTTTAATGAAACCGCTCGTTGATGTTTCAGGATATTACTAGAATTCACTTAAGAGAAAACTAGGTTTTTAAGTTCGCGTAGGGAAAAAGGTTAATATAACCTGCGTTTATTTTTTCCTTTGACACTGAACATTTTTAGCAAATTTATGAATGCTATTTTGTGAGTAATTCTGTGAGATATTAACTGAACCAGAATCAAAAGTGGTATGATTTTTTTCCCAAGAGATGCAGAATGTTTGAATATCTGATTTGAGACTGCAACTATTTTTCTGAAGAGGGTTGTGAGTCTATCTGTAAGTTGTTCTCCGTCCATCATTCCACTCTTTAAGTTTTAAGTACTCAAATGGAATTTAAAACCTACCATTTATTTTACATACGATTGAGTTAGTTGTTTATTCTCCTTCCATTTACATAATATATGTTAGCACATTAAAACGTTTTAATTAATTAATACGCACTTTGATTTATGCAAAATTATGTGCTTATGACACAGCTTAAGTTACTTCAGTTATTAGCTCATGCGAAGAATAACATCGTATTCATGTAGTTGACACACAAATAAGACATAAAGCAGGTGTAACTGAAGTATTTTTTAATTAAGCAGCAAGTTTTACATATATCCGATTTTTCGTTTTCAAATGTTATTTTTGACACATATTTACGCGCGAGTGCTCACATACACAAGTACAAACAGAGTAATTATTTATAATTCAGTGAAACGGCGTATTTTTAAAAATCAATTGCGGTAAACAGTAAAAATTGACCTCCAGTTTCGATTGTTATGTTGTAAGTTTTTTTATAATTTTTTATTGATCGATCAGCAGTACAATGCTTTACAGATCAGAGTGAAAAGAAGGTAACAGTACAATAAGAACAATAACACTCAGGGGTAGGCTAACAGGCCGCCTCCTAACTACACTATGTTGTAAGTGATGATGCATTAATGTTATACATGACTGGAAGCAACTGGCACTTGAAGTGTGCCAATTAATGTTGCTATGTTAATGTAACAAAAGATATAAATGCGATAACTTTTTTGTCATTTCTGGAGGTCATGAAAAGCCGGAGATGGTTTCTTCGAATTCCAACTGTGAACGTTAGTTTTCCTTAGAAAATATAATTTAAAATGGAAATGTGTCAGGTTTTTTAAATATAATTTACGTCCTCCAACGTTGTCATATCAGACGATGAATAGAATGGGTGAAATGATGCTCAAATGAGCCCGGGGTCCATAAAGCTTAGAGTTACATTCGTCTTTCAGGATAAGGGAAAACCTTGGAAAAACCTTATCCAGGTAACTCACCCTGACCGAGATTCGAACTCGGGATCTCTTGAACGTGAGGCAGACACGCTACCATCTACGCTACCGAGGCGTGCTGGAAATGTGTCGGTACAGTTTTATCACGATTATCATATTTATCTTTTCTGTTTTTGTATTTGATTTATAAACTTATAAATTTTACAATAAATTTGGTTGGATATTGTTAATGATATCACCTGAAATATTCTATATTATCCTACTTCGTTCCCTGTTTTCATCTGCCTTAAATTCTAGCATTTGAGAAATTTATTTAAGAGTAGGCTATATGGCGAACATCACATAAATATTGCAGGCTTATTATTTACATTTTAAAGATGCTTTTAGAAATTGTACCTTGTGTGCTGAGAACTCTGCACTTCTTTAAAGAAAGAGTCACAACTTCTACGTACTTGTAGCAGATATAAACTTTTAGGGGAAGATTTGCTCTACGAATTGGTACTACTGTTTAGTATTGCAACTTATATTTGCATAAGCCATGTGGTTTCTTTATTTGTAAATACATGAGGGTTTTATTTTCTTCATTTTCCTTTGTACATCTTCTTTTTTGAATTATATTTTTAGATAAAAATGACCCATTTTCTCAGAAGCAGTAAAAGGTACCTAAATTAAGTTTTAATATGATAAAGGCAAACCCTTAAGTACTGTTGTTGATCTACTTTCGGTTTAATAACATGGTGGGTTAAAGTTAAAAAATAAATGTTAATAATATTTCATCAAAGGCAGCTATAATTATTAAAATAATTCTATTTCCTTACTAAATATACTGTTTGCCAACGTAAAGAAAGTCCCTGACAGTACAACAAGGACAGCGAATGTGTGTGAAAGAGAACGCATGCTACGCAAGGAGTAGAACCGTTATAAAAACATGAGCCCTATTCACTCAATATACTAAAATAGAAAAGATTTATTCACACAAATAGAACGCGTCTGAATGTTTTTGAATGGGCTGTAACTGAACTAACCCGAGTGTCATAAACCACTGCCAGGCAGGTATCGGAACCATGCCTAACCTCTCCTGCGTCCTATTCTCCTGGGACTTTCTTTGCTGTGGCAAACTAAAGACTAAATCAGCGAACTTAGAATGCATGTGTCCAGGTATTTCGGTCTGATATCTGAAATAGTTTCTGAAATAATGGAACTTAATTTAAACATAACGTACTGTATGGAAATATACACCTTGAATACGTACTTCATTTAATGCCATTATAATGTAAGAGATCACAACAGTGCTAGGACAACGCTCAAGACAATAGAATTATATCTCAATATGCTATTAAATTTACTGTTTCCTCAAAAACATCAGCTTTTTCAAGTAAGTTATTGGAATAAGAAAATATTAGTCCAAATTTGTTGGTAGTTTATGGCTCCTCTTCACCTACTTTTATTAAAGTCATCTGAATTATTTCTGTTTTTTTTTAATACTGAGTAACAGTTACCTTTAAATGACTTATAAGTAAATATGAACATAATTAGGAACTTATTTGGCAAGTTTAAATATTTAAATGACAATAAAAAATTCAAACTGTAATACTATTTAGAGCTACCTATGACATAAAAATAATATTTCTACGATCTAATGCAGTACATTGTATATTGAAAAGTGCTAGTTAATTATAACAAGTTTAGCTAAACATCATTAGATTAACACAGTATCTGTTTCGGAAACACATTATAAAAATTACACTGTAATGAAGTTTTGTCCCAATTTTATGAAATTGCACCAAAGTAATTTTGAGAAAATGTCCAATTTCTTAAAGCGACTTTGAATACCTCAAAATCCTAAAATAGCATTTTAAAACAACTTATCAAAACTGTTTAATGCGGTAAAAAGAACAGTTTTTAGCATTTCTAATTATTGTTTATAGTATAATTCCATGGGAATATATTTATATAGCTCCTTTTATCATATATGCCAAGTGGAGATGGTTACGTGATGACCACACTTACCATGGATCAGGAATAAGTCAGCAGCTGCCAGTTTTTAAATTTCTCCGTTTCTGTGTCGTTTTCCAGGACAAGTTTCATTGAACTGTTAAGTTATAGTATATAAATGAGATTACTAAATGTTAAGAATGTATATATTTGTAATTTACGTCCTCCAACGTTAAGTCATATCGGACGATGAATGGAACGGGTGAAATGATGCTCAAATGAGCCCAGGATCCATTGAGCTTAGAGCTACCTGGATAAGGGAAACCCTGAAAAGATCCTCATCCAGGTAACTCACCCTGGCCGAGATTCGAACTCGGGACCTCTTGAACGCTACCAAGGCAGGTAATATTCGTGAAGAAAGCAAAGTATAAAATGTGTTTATATGACAGTTACTGATATTACATCTCTTAAGTCAAACAACAGTGACTAAATATCCAAGTTCTTGGCAAAGAGAATTGCAAGTAGGATATTTTAGAAATATTGACAACTTGTTTAAAACTCAGAATTTGGAAACGCTGTATTTAAAACACCAAATTTTCTACTAGCGTCCATTTAAACATAGGAAACTCAGGTAAAAAAAGTTGAGATAGATATGTTAAAATTGGGTATTTCTTGGAATTCACGATCGTTTCGTCTTAAGACAGTAAAATGTATATTGGGTTTTAGAATAATATTTCATTTCATTTGGGTTCTTCCTTTTCTTTCGTTCCATAAAATATGTCTCCTGAAGCTCAGATATGGTTCTGGAACAGGAAGTAGTCATCTTCTTGAGGTCCTTGAAGGCCATGATGGAAGAATATATTCCTCTAAACAGAGCATAAACTATTGGAAGAAGTTTGGTGCGCTAAGCACATAAGCCTTTGTAATACAATGCCTCCTCCCTACCAACAATATTCATTTGGATGAAGGCAGTTCACGCAGCGGCTATAAGGCGAAAACGTTACTAGGTTGAGTGACTTCATAATTAATGTATCTTCTGTAATATCCTAAATCTGAGTCATAAGTAATTGTAAGTGAAGTAACAAAAAGAAGATAGTTTTGTTTTCTCTTTATAACTTTTACTCATTTCAGCAAATAAATACTAGCATTACAAAATTGAAATTCACAGAATTGGAAATGGTGATCTTATTCAATAGGTCTCAGCAGGAGTTGCAAGTCATGGGGAAATTCCCAGTATTGCACATGAGTGAAAGGCCGACAACCTTGCAGCTAAAGTAGAGTTGACGAAACGAATTGCACTTATATGTGAAAACCCACCTTGTCCTGCTTAAAAAAAATGTACCGATGATGTTGATTATAACCCTAGCAGCAAGCATAAATTGTTCCTTAAGAGTTCCTAAACGTTTCATGTAGTCTCTCACTCACAACATAACGCAAGCTGAATTCTGCTTTTGTCAGAATGTTTTGTAATTGCGTGGAGGCAATTTATTAATTATTAATTATTATTATTATTATTATTATTATTATTATTATTATTATTATTATTATTATTATTATTATTATTATTATTATTATTATTATTATTATTATTATTATTATTATTATTATTATTATTATTATTATTATTATTATTATTATTATTATTATTATTATTATTATTATTATTATTATTATTATTATTATTATTATTATTATTATTATTATTATTATTATTATTATTATTATTATTATTATTATTATTATTATTATTATTATTATTATTATTATTATTATTATTATTATTATTATTATTATTATTATTATTATTATTATTATTATTATTATTATTATTATTATTATTATTATTATTATTATTATTATTATTATTATTATTATTATTATTATTATTATTATTATTATTATTATTATTATTATTATTATTATTATTATTATTATTATTATTATTATTATTATTATTATTATTATTATTATTATTATTATTATTATTATTATTATTATTATTATTATTATTATTATTATTATTATTATTATTATTATTATTATTATTATTATTATTATTATTATTATTATTATTATTATTATTATTATTATTATTATTATTGCTCCATTGTTCCTTCTTTGCTCTCTCCACAAAACCATTTAACTTCATAAATATGTTATCCAGTATCCTTTTTTGGGGACAAACTTCTTTCCCATTTCTCTTAATGTAGGTATCGTTTTAGCAAACACGTAATATATCATTCAGAGTTTTAGTCAATTTCCTTTTCTCTTCCTGATCAGTTCCAGTGCTCTTCTTATTTCTTCTGTTCTTCCCGAACATCTTTATTTGAAAGCCACAGAAGCAGCATTGTTATATTAACTTGGATATTCTTTGTTCTCTCCCTCCTTTCACAGCCTTCCTTCTTTGCCGCTATGTCCCTTTCTCTTCCTCTCTATGTAACACGCCTCTATGGTATTATTATCTATTCGAACCTGTAGAGTGCTGCAAAAATGCTTAAATATTTGAAAAGCAATCATTTATGCTCAAGTCACATTATATTTTAATCTTTTAAGGATCTGTTTCGATATTCCTCTTTTTCCTTGACTCATATTTTACGAATCACAAATCCTTACTTTTTGTGATGTGTGTGATTTCTTTATCCATTCTATGTGTGACATCCTGCTGCCATATTTTTCTGTTTTTATCTACCCTTATTTCTTAGCACCTTCTCGAGTGTTCTCTGCTCTACCTCTGATAAGATTGTGCATTTCCTTCAGAAATATGTGATTAATACCCTAATGTTCTTGAGAGCTGACATCATAATACCTGGGAGAATTAGTACATAAACTTGTTTTGAATACGGTCCAGTCACCCTATGTTACGGCACATATGAAGACAGAAACTGCTATTGCTAACACTGATTAAAGCTTGGCACAGTTGACAGAAAATTCAGTATGCCGTAATATTTCTTGGGATATTAAGTAACTCTTTTACACAGTTGTTTCCAGATTGTAATGTAGTTTCAACATTAAGTAGGTGTTTAAGCAATAGCATCATTTGTTGTCCAAAGGTTAGGCAATGACCTTGCTCATGCGACAACATTGGGAAAGACGGTCCATTTCGAAACCCTTCCTCAGCATACTAACGGAACTGGAACACTTGAGTCTAAAGGTAATTTCGGTCAGATGTGGGATTAATGAAGGCTGTGCTCTCCCCCCCCCCTCTCTGGGTGAAAAAGGAGTTAATTGCCTGCAACTTCTTTTAGAGGATTTCTCTGTAATTAAACGCAACTATTTTTATGCCGAAACGTTTATGTTTATATTTTGCTTAGTCTAGATGATTACTTTTTCTTTTTCTTTCTCTCCCTTTCGGTCTTTCTTTTATCTTTCTTTCCAAATTAGTTTGTGCACTTTAAATTAGTGGGGGTAGTGAAAATGTCCATTGCATTATTTGGTTAACCTGCGTTGCCTTTGATGAAAGCAAGTGAAAACATGAAATTGGTCAGTCACAAACAAATGACAGCCCAAAGGACATAATCGATTTTTCACGTTGTTATCGATATATTGTTTCCCGGTATGTTGGGCACCAAACTTACGACACTTTGCTTTCCGTTTTCGTTTTGATTCCTATTTCAGGTTTGTATGCATCCTGCCTGCACTCGAATCCCCTAACGGCACACAATCCTTTAGGTTAACCAATTTTAGTTACTTTTTATTTTCTCATAACTTTATCAAAAAATTTTGGTTATAGTATTATACTTAGAAATGGCGCCAGGTTAAATAAAAATTATTGCTTAGATTTTTAAATAGCCCACAATGTCCTCTTTCTTCATACTGAATTTTATATAGAAGATAAAACCAATTTTTAACACATAAAGAGTATACAGGTTATAGAGAATCTCAATGAAATAATTCTCCTTGGCATAAACTATTTCCCAACTATTTCTAGATGTACATGTTAACGTATCTCCAAGTTAAAGAGCACTATTTGATTATATGTTTAAAATTTTACTTTACCTTTTCTTCGCATAAAGCTCATTATTACGACTTATGATATAAACGATGAAATGTTCCTGCATTTTACAATAACTAAGTTTGGACTCCTTACTTTGACATCATTTTTCATACTATAGGTAACCTAAACTAGCGAAAGGACCAAATTTTTATATAAATAAAGGAATATGAATTCAAGTGATTCATAATGTGTAAATGAAGCATAACAGATCGGGAAATGTGAATTCCTACAAAATTATAACTTAAATGAATTCCTTTGATGTTGTGGTTAGCATGATTAAAAGAATTGGAAAATTATAAGATAATATTTTCCGTCGTACTTTGTACAGACTTGGAACTGTAATATTGGTTTGCATGGTTAAACATGTTATCTTGGTCCATCGTCAAAATAATAAAAGTAATAAAGATTACTATAAAAGTCCGTGGTCATGTTGACGTGTAGGCCCCGGCAGACTGTTGACAATTGACTGTGAATTAGGGTGACTAACGGACCTCCGTTTACTAAATAAACAGGCTTACCAGTCAACAAATTTATAGGAATTAACATATCTCTATTTCTAAAACATTTTTACCTGCTACATGTTTGTGGGAATTCACAGCAACCCTAACAGATTTTCACTTCTGTGTTTCCCTTTGAAGAGTTCTCGAATTGATAGCTTTTAATCTATAGTATTCTGAGTCATAATCTAAGGCATTTATTTCTTCGTCAAGGCCCCAAACTTTATGCCTCAGGCAATTTTTTTTTTCGGAGGGGATTCGGCACTGCCTCCAGTCTATTGTATTCTATACCCCCAAGTGGGGCATCCCCGGGAGGAAGGGTGAGGCGAGAGGAGACAGGGCGGCCACCCAAGAAGTCACAACGGTGCCAAGGGCAGGGTCCCTATATGTTGCTTAGATGGAAACCTCCCCCGGCAGGCCAGGACAACGAACATTCCCCTGTACTGTGGTTCGAAGACGTTCCCAACAGTCGGGTGGGAGACCGACAACCGACCTACAGGAGGAGGAAGTGGTTCACTCAGAGCATATCATCCTGCCATGCACCGCCGAGACACCTGCCGACACTTCTAGCCTGAAAGAAACCACCAGATGAGATATGATATGAAATGATAATGGAGATAAAATGGAGGGACAGGAAATTCGGGGGATGTAATTGACCTACCCAGCATTCACCTAGCGACCCGGGAAACCCTTCGAAAGAACTCATGGTTCAGGTAGGTCCGTAATTTACGTCCTCCAACATTCAGTCATATCGGACGATGAATGAAATGGGTGAAATGATGCTCAATGCGTCCGGGGTCCATGGAGCTTAGAGTTACTCGACATTCGTCTTTCAGGATAAGGGAAAACCCCGGAAAAACCTTATCCAGGTAACTCACCCTGACCGAGATTCGAACTCGGGACCTCTTGAACGTGAGGCAGACATGCTACCATCTACGCTACCGAGGCGGGCTTCCGCTCGGTGCTCAGGCAATTTGCTGAAGAGGGTATCACATGATGATGCCTGTTATTTTGGAATCTTCTAGTCCACAAAATTTCAGCATTTGTCCCTGTGTTCCCATAAGTTAAGCGAGACTAAGAACGATGTTTTACACCAATAAAACACGAACAAATGATGTTATTCGAACTTTTTAGCAAAACATAGTGCAACGGAACATATGATATGTCTCAATCTAGAATGATCTGTTGTACACATGTGGGAGGGGACAAAGAGAGTTAGAGATACTTCAACGGAACGCTGTTAGGCTGCTGATTGGTAGATGGAAGTTCATTAATATTAATAGTGTCTGTTTTCTACGTTGGCTGATAAATTCAATAAACGGCTCGCTGTGCACGTTCAGTCACTAAGCATTTGCACCTTCTATAGCATTTCTGAGTGCATCTTCTCTTGGCCTAGTGGTTGACACACCTGGCTGATTAACTTAAAAGTTAATTTTTTACATGTTTATAGGAGTTAACTGGGCTTGCGTTTGAGTTCAGACTGGGAGTTTGTCTTTAAGTAGTCCATCAAATCCTTTATTTGGTCAGTATGCCCTGTTGATTAGATGGTATTCTCTTCACTTGGACATACTTCTAAAAGTGTCCAAAGAATAAACGTATGTCTCACTATGTGTGTTTCAGTTATTTCCCGTAATGCCCAACCTTAGTTGAATGAGGGGAGGTCGAATTTGCCTCCACCTATGTTCGCCGAGCTATGACGCATTAATGGGACATAAAAACAAACCTCTCAATGCTTCGCTACCTGAGTGAGCGGAGAGGAAATAATTGATGCACAAAACGAAGGAGGTGCGGTAAAGCGATAAGGTGACTTACTTAGCCCATATGAGAAGATATTGGGCATCACTAGCGTCCCGCAGATGCTCTCCGTGTACGCCCCTGGCCTCACATCACGATCACATGAAAGTCGTTACTTAATTCAGCAGACGTCATAATCCTCGAAAGAGTTAACCATGCTCTCAGAACTGGATCAGCTTGTTTGTACCAAAGCTTAAAGAAATGGTTTAACATCCTGGCCAAAAAGACCTTCTGCTAGACATATGGAGGTCGTACATAAGTAGAATTTCTGAATAACACATGACACAAATAAGCCAAGGAGAAAAATGTCAACACGAAGGTGGATATTCTTATAAACATGATATTTTAATTTGTAACATTGAAAGTTTGTAACATGTGTCTGATGTATTTCATTCGCATGACTTTTTCTACTTACTACTTTAATTTGATAACGTTTCTACAAATAATTCTAACGAAAACTTATATTTCTTTCTACTCCATCTTAATTGAGATAAACCTTTGCAGATATATACATGTCAGCGAAACCAGAAACGGAATCGATGAGCAGTTGTTTCAAAGCCGGCTACCATATTATTTCCACAGCAACGTGAGAAGTAACTGAACAGAGACAATATTTCACATAAATGACTTTAAGGATTGAAAATTCAGACCAATAAATAACGATTTTCTCGGAAATGGCTGATGCCACAGAAAAGGTAATTTAAAATAAATGATGTATTTTAAACACATCTTCATTTTTTGTGTTGTAAGATTTTGTCTATGCCTTATAGTTGAACAGATAAACGAAATCACACAGAATTCCTTCCAAATGAAAAGGATTTCAAGGCTATTCTGAGAACATTCAAGATGTTCCTTTTATTTACCGTATAAATATCTTAAAATAGAATAATTTAACCAAAATCGTTTAAAGAGAAAATCCAAAATGTTGAAAAATGTTTTTAATGTTAGTTTTAATTTGGTATTTTTTCCTTGAAACTCTTCGTGTCACATCTATGAAGGATACTGAACCTAAATACCAAGTTTGGTATTTATTGAACATTTCGTCTCTGAGTTATGCCATTTATACACGCAGACATGTACATCGAGGCCAGAATGGGGTATGCATGGGCAAAGACAGATGTAATAAATTCAAGTAGACTAAGAAGGAAGAAAATAAGGGAGAGATGCACTAAATGTAGTAGATTGTGTTATAATTGGCATTAGATTCTGGAATGCAAGGTTACTGAAGAACGGAAAGAGCATTTAATACTAGCGAAATGGAAAGATTTCCCAAATAGAGGTAACAGGAAGATTTTATATTGAAAATCAAATCGATATATGGAGAAAGCAGAAAAATGTTTTAAAGATCTAAGATTAAAATGGTTAAAAGAAATCTGAAGAAAACGTAGAAAGTACGGAAAGAGTGTAATAGAAGAAGTAATAGTTTTTCCCATTTTATATACAGTAGAATGTTACATGTAAGGGTAAGAAACAGAAATGAACAGCTCCAAGAAGGGGTACTCAAGTTAAATAAATTTTATGTATAGTTAAAGAATATAATATTAATTTGAGGAGCTTGGTATCAAAGTTGGATAACTCCATTTTTTCAATTCTAAGATGTTTGGTGATTCGTATGCCATTTTTATGCTGAATTCAATTATGGAACTATTTTGCTTGAAAATTGGACAGAAATAGTTTAAAATTGTATTTATTTATCCATGTTAGAATCAAAATATGGACAACTCCGCTGTAGTTTAGTTTCATTATAAGACAACTCCTCCAGTAGCCAATAAGAAGCTGGCATTTATGCTATCTGTCCCCAACATGCATCACAAAACAAATATGGCTGATTGTTTATATTAGCCCTTAGTGTGTGAATAAGTTTATCGTTTATTTGACCTCATAAGTTTAATATTAGCAAGAAAATGGAAGATCAAGTGGAAGACGTTGCTGCAAAATAAGCAAGAAAGCGAAAAACTGACAAAAGAGTGGACAGTTCAAAATAAAAAATGGCTTCTTTGGGTTCAAAAAAGATAATTCCATAATTTGGCTTCAAAAGCGACCAAGTCCACTATTTAAACTATAATTATGCTTGAATATTTGTTTAAATTTATAAATTAACAAACAGAGATGTTCATAAGGTCTATAAAATGATGTAAAATATTCAGCATTATAGTGGGACATTGCTATTTCAAATATATAGAAGTGTCATAGGTTAATGACCTTCTTGTTTTAATTTGCTGCCAGGTATAGGTGCCACTTATACTAGAGTCATACTTATTGCAGCCATCTTAAACTATTCGTGGTATAACTACAAATCAGAACGAATAGATACACTTTGAATAGGCCTTGGTAAATGTTCGGGCTAATAGCGAAACCCTCATCTACGTCTGCATATTATTATAGACAAGAGCAATCATATCTTTGGAAATGCTTTTGTTATATCTTTCGTATATATTAATCATTATCATATATTTATAATAGTTTAACATACTACAGTAGAACCTCTATACAACAAAACGCGAACGTCCCGGCATTTATTTTCCGTTCACACAGGTTTCCGTCTTAGAGAGGGTTGTGTTTGAATACAAAGAAATTACAGAATCTATAGTTGCACAGGTTTACAGTGAAGCAATAATGTGGAATGAAGTGTAAATAATACTAGGCTGACATGTATTATGTGCTATATTTTTAACTTACATACTATAATTGTAGTTTCTCAACTAGTTTCTCGATAGCGTAGATGGTAGCATATCTGCCTCACGTTCAAGATGTCCCGAGTTCGAATCTCGGTCAGGGTGAGGTAACTGGATACGGATTTTTCCGGGGTTTTCCCTTATCTTCAAAGACGAATGTCGGGTAACTCTAAGCTCTGTGGACTTTGGGCTCATTTGAGCATCATTTCACCCATTGCATTCATCGTCCGATATGACTTAACGTTGCAGGACGTAAATTGCAAAACAAAAACAAAAGAATAAGAAAAGAAACGCCTAGCCAAGCTTCTGTTTTCAATTTTCTCTTTCTCACCTACAACTGTCTGCATATCAACATCATTTGCTTCACCACACACAGCATTCAAAACAATGTCATTGCGTTGTTTGTAACTCTCGAGGCATTCATAGGAAGCTCTGAAATTGTCTTTGCCTAATTTTCTTGCTGTCTCTAAAGGTTGAGTCTGAAGCAATGGTTCAGAAATGGGAATTCCTTTAGCACGGGCACTAACGAACCACTCGAAAACAGCACGATTTAGCTCATACTCTGTAGATTTTGTGATGCGTTTCACATATCCCCTGTTCTCTTTAACCACTCGTCTTTAATTTTTTCTTCTTTCAAAATCTCATAAATCTGTGTTTTCCCCACTTTGAACAACATAGTTAATACTTTAGCTGGACGTACTCCACTCGTACTTGATCCCTTGTAACAACGAAACTGAGAATGAACACACTCAAAACAGTTGTACCTTACCATGTGTGTTGAAAGAGAGTTGAGAGAGCTAATGGTTTGTTTTCCCTTTGCCTCGAAGGATTATACGAGGGCTGTTCAATAAAGAATGATCACAACTTTTTCTTGACAACATACCTTTACTCATCCTCATAATTTTCATGGTCCCTCTCAAAATAGTCTCCCCTGAATGCAATGCACTTGTCCCAGCGTTTCTGCCAGTCTTCAAAGACATGCTGGAAACCATTTTTGAGATATCCTTCAAAATCGCCTCCGCAGCCTTCACCACTGCTTCTGATGATGGATAATGCCTCCCACGAAGGCGTTTCTTCAAGTTAGGGAATAGAAAAACGTCACATGGGGCTAAATCCAGAGCATAGTGAGGGTGAGGGATGCACTTTACGTAGATTTTTGCAAGATATTCTGCAGCAACAATGGTATATGCGGCCGCGCATTATCGTGGTGCAGCATCCAGCCTGCTTCACGGAAATGTGCTCTTTTACGCCCGATTTCGACTTGCAATATTTTCAGGACATCCCTTTAGTAATGTCCAGTTACTGATATGTGTGCAGGTACAACATGCTGATAAACCATTTTATGAATATCAAAGAATGAGATGACCATAACTTTTCCAGCAGAAGCAACCACTTTTGCTTTTTTGGGGGTTGGTGATGAAAGAGATTTCCACACTAAGCTTTGCTGTTTGCTCTCAGGATGAAAATGAAGTAGCCAAGTTTCATCAGCAATGATTACGTTTGAAAGAAACTCCGGATATTCCTCTAACATCAACTATAACTGCAAGTAGACCTGCATGCGAATGCCCTTTTGTTCGGGAATCAACAGTTTTGGAACCAGTCACGCACAAACACGTCTCATGTGTAATGTTTCTGTCACCATCGTGTGGGTGGCACCCAATGAAATGTTCAGTATTTCAGAAAATGATCTTAGGATAATTCGTCGATCCTATCTCACAGTGGCAGTAGCAGTGTTTATGTTTTCTTGCGTAAAAGCAGTAACTGGGGCACTGGGTCCACCTTCCTTTGAAATTAATTGTCTCCCCTCTTTAAACATTTTAAACCACCTTCGAGCTGTGCTGTAGGGAAGAGCAGACTCTCCATAGGCCTCCTGTAACATTGTATAGGCCTCAACTGAAGATTTGTTGAGACGAAAGCAGAATTTCAAAGCCGCACATTGTTCCTCGCGTGTGACCTCCATGGCGATAATGAACATGTCTGAACTTAACTGGTTCTCACAGGCGGGAACCAGGAGTACCAACAATGAAACTACTGCGGCGTGTTTGTTTCACATTAAGCTAACAGAATATAATAAGATCGAATTTTAGTGCGAAAAATTATGACCATATAACAATTATGATCATTCTTTATTGAACAGCCCTCGTAGTTTATTACTTTATGGTTCATGGAACTTCTGTGCAAGCATATTCGCCCTCAAAATTATTGCAATTTTTAGAATACGTACGTTGTAACCCATTTCACATAAAGCAATTCGTTTTAATCAGGTTATTTACGCAAACGGTCACCAAAATTAATTCCGTTTCCGTGTTAGGCAGTTTTCCGGCGTAGAGTATAATTTTACATGGGAAATAGCTCCGTTCTGACATTTATTTTCCGTTTTTCTATATTTCCGGCATATAAGGGTACCATTTTAGGTAGGTTTTACTGTATAAACTTTTGTAGATTATTTACCTAGTTTCACAAGCAGTTAGGATTGTGAAGTAAGCTGAATGAAAGGAGAACGTAACTTCCGTTGCAGAAGTCTAGTTCTGATTGTTTATTTATAGAGAGAAAAACATTTGCAATGCAAGACTTGTGAAAAAGGACTTTCGTGTAATTGTTTGCTTATTAAAAAAACTGCAACGGCACACATTTGCAATGCTTAACTCGTAAAGGACTTGTGTGTTTTATGCCAGTGAGTAGTACTGAAGGTTCTTGATGATGATGATGATGACGACGACGACGACGACGATGATGATGATGATGATGATGATGATGACGACGACGACGACGACGACGATGATGATGATGATGATGATGATGATGATGATGATGATGATGATGATGATGATGATGATGATGATGATGATGATGATGATGATGATGATGATGATTGGGATTTAGGGCGCTCGACAGCGTGGTCATCAGCGCCTCTAAAAGACAAAGCCTTCTAAAAACAAACTAAAACTTGGCTAAAACGCTGTCGTTAGCGATAAAATCATGACTAAAATATACGTATACGTACGTAAGTCAAGGTATAAAAATGATAAAAGGTTAAAAGTTAAAAACAGATATCTGGCTATATGATTAAAATCAAGATTGGATAAAAATCTAAAAACCTTGGCCACCGCTTGCTGGTCGTCCGCCAGTACGTCTTTCAAGCTGGCCGGGAGCTGAAGAGACCACTGAAGACGCTCCAGGTAGCACACATTAAAAGAACGTGGCGGACTGACAGCGCATCACCGCATAGTGGGCAGACTGGCGCAGGGCTCCTTTGTAAAAGATAACGATGGCTAAAAAAGCAGTGGCTAATGCGTAACCGAGCAAGAACGACTTCCTACCGGCGAGAGGCACGGGAGGAAGTCGCCACGGGAATCGGAAGCTCCTTTATCGTTCTTTGTTTCTACGGAGAGCAAACCAATCGTCCCGCCAGCACGACAGCACTGCATGACGAACCTAAAATCTTGCGAGGTTAAAAAGGGAATCCTTACCCTGGGCTCTGTGGTCGCCGCCTTAGCTGCCGACTGAAGGTTCTTCCTACAACAAAACGGACAGCTGACTGTTGCAAGGCTTCTTGATGACATTAATCTATTCCAAAGATGAAAGGCTCCTTTTGGTTGCCACCCGTAAATTATCATTGTTGCTGCCATCATTGAAAGCTATAAATTTTCCTTAACGTGGCAGCTAATGCAAAACTTTGAAAGCTTAACCCCATCCTGTCCATCACCGTTTGAATTAGATTATAACATAACTTAGAAATGCCAAGTTTAAAGCATGCCAATTCTTGTGCGTTCTTCAGTAGCCTCACGTGAAGAAAAAGCTTGCCATTAGCCTGCAGTACACTCCTTTGAGGTTTTGAAGACATCCTCAAAGATCAGAACATGAGAGAAAATACTGTATTAACGCGCTAAGGCATAATAATAACCATATTATTAATTAGTTATTGAGATAGAGCCAGATATAAACATTAAATTCACACACGCACATATTCTCACTCATACATCCAGACTCTAAGACGAATAGAGATTAAACCTAGTTAAAGAAAACCTTCCATCTTCCAGCCGGAATCGGAGCCGGAACCTCTGGTTGTGGAAAAGATAGTCTTATATAAAGGTAAAGTATGAAAATATGTAGTATCATAAAATAATATTACAATGGGATGCTAAACAAAATTGAAGGGCTTTGCGTAACAAACAGAAAGAAAACGTTTTCAGGAGAGACAAATAAGTGTTTCACTTTAAATAACTCATCAGAGAGATTAAGACAATGTGATATTGAAAGCTACGAAAATAAGGAAATGTTTAGGATTATGGTCAATCTTATCTTTTTTCTGCAAATAAAATATTTGAAACTGCACTGCACTCAATAGCATTCACTAATTGTTGCAACGAATCATTATACAACATTTTGAACAGAATGAAACCGAAATTAAATTGAATAGAATGTAAAGAAAGAGCGTAAAACAAAACTTCGGGCAACCTTATCGCTATAGCTGTAGCGCGGTTGTAGCGAGTCTGTCTCGCATTCAAGAGGTCCCGAGTTCGAATCTATGTCAGGGCGTGTTATCTGGATAAGGTTTTCATTTTGGGGTTATCTCTTATCCTGAAATATGAATGTCAGGTAACTCTAAGGTCTATTTACCCAGTTCATCGTCCGATGTTACCTACATTGGAGCACGTTAGTTAAACAAATGGCCGTTTTCATGATATGCCAAACTGATTTTCCCCCCAAAATGCTACATTTACTTTCAAATGCTTTATATGACTTCCAGGGTATCCATTGTTCAGAAGAGAGACGTGCTTAAATATATGTACTCTAAAATTGGATCATTACATTTCGCAGTAATTAGGAACGTTGTACTTTAGTTGAAATATACATTGATTAATTAAACATAAGGGAAGCACGTGAGTATTTTATGGCCTAGGCACTCCCAGCATGCGCGCGGGTAGTTGTGTGTGTGTGTGTGTGTGTGCGTGCGTGCGTGCGTGCGTGCGTGCGTGTCACTGCGAAAGGTGCCGCAGAATCATACTTCGTGTTTATAGTCTTATATCTTTTAAGGGTGCAAGACCAATTTGGCGGGGTGGGATTCCGCAACGCCAAAAGGAACTGTTAGATGGAAACTTTTTCTCAAAATTAATTCTGATTGTTTTTATTAAAATATGTTAAGGTGTTAATGTTACTAATTATCTTAATTGTTATTAACTATTTAATGTTATGTAAGCATGGAAATAAAATGAATATCTCAAATATTTAGTACATATCTTCTGAAGCATTCTTTTGTTCTTGTTGAATTGTATATAAATGGCAAACCCAAAAACTGGCACGTAAAATATTGAGATTAATAGTATAACACAATTAGCATAAAATAAATTTGTTCTAACTACTTACATTTTCCTCAATATTCTTACTTACATAATTAAGTTTCCTACGTTGAACTTTACTTCGATGTGTAATCTATGAAACACATTTGAAAAGAGCGCGGGTTTTCCAATTATTAACAAAAATCGAATTGTGAGAAGAATTGCAATTCGATTGAGTGGTTTCACATTTTTCACATAATTATTTTAAAATAATTCCAAAGCAAACGTTTGCTTAATTAACGTCAAGTAAATGGAAGAACCACCTTTTATGTAAATGTAGAAGATATACAGTTGAATAGATAATTGATAAATAATTTAAATTAGGGTTAAGATCACATTTTATCTCCTTCCAATTATAAAAATGTCAGAAGTGATTACATGAATTTACTCTTTCACCAGCTTGAGCAAAGCTATGTAGAATATAGAAATTAAATTGAATTTATTTTCTAATCCAATATGTAAATGGTTTATCTTTATGTATTATATAGGTGATCGAATATACATGTACGTACGGTAATAAACTCAACATAACTTTGGAGTAAAAGCAATTTATGCTTTACACATATATAAATTCAGTAACAGTCGTATAGAAAGAAATTATTTTATTACTTACTCTTTCAATATAGTTTAAGTATGAGGAAACTCTGTATCAAGTCTCTCCTAAATGGAACCTTATTAATTATTTTCTCTTTAATAGGAAAGTTGAACTTAACTATTAGTTGATTAGAGTAGTGTAATAATAATAATAATAATAATAATAATAATAATAATAATAATAATAATAATAATAATAATAATAATAATAATAATAATAATAATAATAATAATAATAATAATAATAATAATAATAATAATAATAATAATAATAATAATAATAATAATAATAATAATAATAATAATAATAATAATAATAATAATAATAATAATAATAATAATAATAATAATAATAATAATAATAATAATAATAATAATAATAATAATAATAATAGTGATGATGATGGTGATGATGGTGATGAGGAATAAAATATTTATATTATTGAGAATAAGATGATTCAAATTGTGGTGATATTTCTTTTTATTACAGGAAGTGGGAATTTATTTTAAGCAGAGATTTCTCTTTTGTATCTGTTTCTTAAACTCTACATCTAAGTTTTCATCAGAGCCTGAATACAAAAATCTGTCTTATGAATAATTTACTTTTGTAACGTTATGTGAAGTGTGAGGTTATATGTATTAACGTATTGGCACATATACCTGCACACTGAGTAATATTATGTCGTTTAAGTGTCAAATGGGCTGTCTCTGGTAATATACCCTAATCCAAAATAAAGGTTTAGCAATTTCTTAGGGAATGAAAACAGCGTCACTTGAATGTAAAATACTGCATATTACAATGCGTTTAGTTTAGTAAGGCCGAAATTACATTAATTTAAATTGTTTTATTGTCCAAACATAGTAATAATGTGACAATGTAGACATTTGAAAATCCTTGAGCGTGTCGGCCTCAGCAATGCACAAATTCTGCACTTAAATAAGATAATCATTGTTTGATACTTATTCTGAGACTAGCTTTATTTTTATAAGCTTTTGTAATAAAAACATTAATTCACGGACCCATTTCCTAACATAAACTAAATGAAAAGAAAATCATTAACTTTGAAAATGTGATTGTTTTGAATATTAGTAACATTTAACGGAACATCATGGCACTCTGAGTCCGTACATAATTTAATTTGATTCTTAAAATGAAATATTATACTAAAGACACAAAACTCGAGCCTATGTGTTTTTAATTTATAGTACAAATAAACGTATTCACGTGTTCTACAGAAGATAAGAGTTTCATTTACCTTTTGAAAGAGTTTGTCTTAAACTGATCTATGATAACCGAAAATCAATTCACATTTACATTTAATGTAGTTATTGCGTTTTGAAAATAATTTCCAATAATCACCACCTCCTACATAATATAGTAGATTATATTTTCTAAGTACTAAATATGTTGCGATTCAAAACTGATAAAACAAAGGCGATTATAGGAAAGTTAGTATTTTGAGCAGTAGATATTAGCTAATTTAGTAGTTCCGTTCCGTCAAACATCTATGAAATATATACTGTAATTATAACCCGTTGTGATCCAGTACACCAAAGTATTAAGATGAAAGACTATGTACTACGTAAGTACTTGATTGTATATTATTTTTGATTACTAATAGCTTGGTTATTATATGAGAAACCTCTAAAATTCAGTGAAATAATAAAGTTATTACAGTAAAAGAAGAATTTAATCTAAGAATTACTTTTTAAAGTTTAAAGAAATTTTTAATTCATTGAATTGGATTTGTAGATTATGAAGGTTAACAGGGTGATTTAGTCTCTTAAGTGAAAAAGTATGTTCTTTTGGATTACTAATATCTGGTTATTGTGCAAGAAACTTTTAAAATTCAACTTTATATTTGCTTTACATGTTTATGGGGTTATGAAATAAGTAATTGGCACGCAGGGAAACTTGGCCACCGATAAAACAGGTTAGGTGTAACTACACCACAGGTTGTCAAGGTCATAGTACAGAGGGAGCGAGCGGCAAATCAAAACAAACCGATATGAATGCCACACAACACTGGATGAACTACGTCCAAAACTAAAGACGGTGATTTTCATGACTTTTTTTTTTTTTTTTTTTTTTTTTTTTTGATATTTCATCCTTTTAGAGAAATAATATATAAGTATATAACTGATCGATAATAAGTATACACATTTTATCTTTAAAATTGTATAACTATACGTTCAAATCAAAATACTTTTATGTTCAATGTTATGTTTATTAGGTTCATAAATTCTATAAAATCAAACATTCATCTCTCAGGATAAGGGAAAACCCTGGAAGAAACTTAACTAACCCTGACCGAATTTCGAACTCAGACCTTTTGTACGTGAGGCAGATACGCTATCATCTACGCTACCGAGGCGGGCCATTTAGAGTTAAATATGTTTATGAAATCTGTGAATATGTTTAATATTAAAGATAATATGCGAAAAAGGATTTATAATCTCAGGTGGGAAAAAATCGATAAGAATGGAACGTTTTGTGTAAAGTAAACAAAGCCCGAAAAAAAGACTGAAGTTTTCTATAAATTTATAGAGCTTAAAGACTTTATTTAAAAAATAACAACACTAAATTATATGGGAACGCTTAAAATCTCGATATGCTAAGGTGAAGAGAAGCAAAACATAGCAAAGATAGTGATAGCCAGCCCAGAAGTTAGGAAACAGCAATTGTGAAACAGAAATCAATAAGAAGTAAGTAAAGCTCCTCAATCCAGTGTGACACGTTTAAACCAAGTAACAATTGCTGTAAAACATATGAATTTTGGTCCTGCGCCGTGGCGCAGTGGGCTAAGGCTCATGTCTTGGTTCCCTGCTACGGAATGCAACCCGGGTTCGATCCCACCCCTGTGGGTGCGGATTTTAAGTCGCTGGTGTAGGACCGGTGCCCCTTGAGCATCGTGAGGAAATTGAGGAGCTTACGATAGGTAAGCGGCCCTGGTCAAGAAAGCTAACTTTCCGGTTAGGGGTGTCGTAATGCTGACCACATCTCCTCCTGGTATTGGTTGGATGATCGGCCACCACTACCTTGCGTATTTGGGCGTGAGGCCGGCGGTCGGGTTGGCAGGCCCTAGTCCGATATGTACTGTAGTGCCACGGGTTTTATATGAATTTTGTTTTCGTTAATAAATAGCAATTCAGATTGAACGCACTGCATTTCTATTGCTTGAGGGGACAAGTCTATGAAAACTGTCGAAAGCTCTTGTAATTATAAATTTTAGAATTTTTGCACATAAATAAACTTGGTTGTTGTAGATTTTATGCCAAATGTATTTTCAGCTAGTTACACTTTAAACGCTTGCCACTTGACATTTTTAAATAACTGTTTAAAAGGTGAAAGTCCTACCTCAAACATTGAAAGTCCGTTTTCTCATAATGCATTATTCTAACACGTGTGAATGTTCAAAATATTCCCTCTCGAGGCACGTTTCAACCAGCCATACAGATTTTTGCTACGGAGATCCTTAAGAACATAATGAATAAAAGCTATCTGTGGACTTTTTAGTAAGTAAAATTATTATGTGTGTATTATAATTACAGCTTTGTTCATACCTATGCAATAAAAATTATCAATACGCAATTTATCATTTTTCTACAGTAATACTTATTTAATTTGAAAATCATCCAATAATATTCTGAAAGTGATAAACCTGAAGTTTTGTTACATTTTGAAAACTCCATCACAATGACTATCACAATAACTACTTCATGCAGTTGTCTAAGAATTTGGCACTACGTTACATACATATAATCTGTACTAGTATGAGGTATTTATTAAGTTAGAAGCAGAAGTTGGTAGTTTCACAGGTTAGTCGCCTTAGTAGTGTAAGAATACATATCCGAGTCGTGGTTTACTTTTATCGAAATATTCGTACCGCTTCCCCCTGGCATCGCACGATAATACAAGGGGCGTCCAGAAAGTAAGTTCTGTTTCAATTTATCTCCGCTGCAGCGCTGCGATCGCAGTTCCGCACATGCGCGGTAGACGCTCTGTACGCTGTAGACGCTCTGTAGACTCTATGTAGATGCTCTGTAGACGCTCTTCTCAAGGAGAAGAAACGTGCGCCATTGTGAGTTCGCTGTCAGCCACGTACGCTTTGTTGTGCTTGTTTACAATGTCGGTGTTGATTGAAAATCCCGCCGCTTGTGAAATCAGATCTGTGATTCGTTTTCTGAATGCTAGGAAAGTGAAACCAATTGAAATTTATCGGAAAATTTGCGATGTCAAAAGGCGTTGTGTTTCTTCACAACAACGGACGACCACACACTGCAAATGTGACGAAAAACATCCTACAGGGATTTGGCTGGGACGTGTTTGACCACCCCCCGTACAGCCTGACCTCGCTCCTAGCGACTTTCATCTGTTTTGCATCTCAAATCTTTCCTTGCCGGTCAACACTACAACAATGGCGAAAGAAAGAAAATGTTTCCAACTGGTTGAAGACACAGGCGGCAAACTTCTATGAAGAAGGTATACAAAAACTTGTGCCTCGCTATGACAAATGCCTGCAAAATTTCTGCAGTTATGTTGAAAAGTAGTTTAAGAGTTGTAGAATTTTGTGCAATAAATAATTTTTTCTGTATATGTACACAATTTAATTTTATTACAAAGCAGAACTTACTTTCTGTAGTAACTCGTATCTACACTCATGATATTGCAGGCGGTAATGAGACAAGCCATGTTTATCAAACTTAATCACAGTGTTGCTAAGGGAACTGAAAAGTTTGGGTGTTATATAGACATCTCAAGAAACATGGATATCTCAGGCTGCAACTGGCAGGTCAATTATACTTAGTATATATGTACGCTTGTATCGCTCTTAAAATTGTCACAATTGCATGCTTTGGAGTTTTCTTGAAGAAAAAGGTTAAATTCTAAAAGAATTGTTAGAACACAGTAGAAATGTTATTAAGCTACTTCATTACAAAAATTTGTTGAAGTAAACTTTTGACCTGCAACTTCTTAGAAGAAATCTCTAATACCTTGTCAGTGTTTAACATATTTTGAGGTATTAAGCATTTTAGAAATGAAGCCTGCAACTCTAAAGTTTAAAGCCATGCATAGTTCATTTAAATGTTCTTAAAAGAGCTAAGTGGCTTACATTATCAGTAAACCATATATAGAGGGACTCAGAAAAAATAAAAGAATTTTGCATTGTACAGAAAATTGTAAATTATGTCATTTTGCACTTCCTAATCTCCTGAAGTTTAGATATAATTTTATCCAGATCTCTTTCTTATGTTTGAAAAGTAGAATCGATGCTTAAGTTAAATGAAACTAATCGTTGTAAACGAATCATTTGACGGGTTCTTCAAGATGCCATGCTGAGATTTTAAAAGAGAAAGCACAGGATAAATCCCAAGTTATCTTCATATTTTATTAAACGCTCGCATTTTTTTCTTTCTTTTCTGCCTTCCCTTGCGTTTTACTCTCCAAGGCAACGCCAGCCGTTTAGCGATCATTACAGCAGGATTTGCCTTGAAGTTTTACATGCATGCTACTCCCGCAATAGTTAATTGGGTGAGATACGTGGTGGGGTGCACGGTAACTTCCACACAAGTAGTGGGTATCATGCACTCAGACCGCTGCATAGACCAAGCATATGATTTATGACAATTTCGTAACTTCAAATTACCTGATTCATTCAAAGGCGTAGGCTCGTACACACCCTTTATATGCAGCAGGTAAGGCTTTATTGAGATAACCGTGATATAAATACTTAATTTAACCTGTAACGGTGACATAAAATGTGCCCCTCCTCAAAAGCCGTTTTCAACATGGTGCGTGAAGACAATTTTAGAAACTGCAATACTTTTCCTTGCCTAAAGCAGACGAAATGTTATGGAAAATGTTTCATCCCGAACAACCTCTTGTAAATAATAGTTTTATATTTATTAATTTTTCCAGTATTTAAAATGCAGAATCAGGCTGAAAAGTGGCATAGCGGAGTTGAAATTTACATGTTTGAAATGAGGACTTTTGAAGGACAAAATAACATATTTGTTGGAAACCGAAGTTTCGATGTGTTAGTTCAAAATCTATTATTTCTAATTTCTTTGATATATTTAATTAATATTGATTTTGTTGTTGAACAAATGTAAGATATATATTTGGATTAAATAAAACATTACATTTTCATTGTAAAAATAAAATTTTAATTTTTATAAATATATTCAAAGATAAAACTATCTCAATAACAGCTTCTCTGTTATTGAGACAGAGCTGCTACTCTCGTTACACAAAACTAGAACAGATAAGAGATATCCATGCATCTGAGATAGCACAAATATAGTTAGAAGTCCATAGTAGCTGGTATTCTGTATCTTCAATTATTGCGAAAATATTAATCAATTATAATCGATTTGTTCTAGAGAACAGAGAAATATGTAGTGTTTAACGCCCGCTTTTACTACATACGGCACCGCAGGCGGTGACACTGATGATACATGAGATGAAGATGGAGCACTGGTGGAATGAGATGGCGGGGGAAACCGGAGGTCCCGGAAAAAACCCGCCCCAGCGCCGTGTTGTCCACCACAAATCTCACTTTGCGGTCGCCTGGGATCGAACCCGGGCCGCCTTGGTGAGAGCCAAGCGGTCTAACCACTGAGCCACGGCGCGGCCAGAGAACAGAGAGAAAAAGTGTCTATATAATAGTTTGTGATGCAAAAATTTGAGACACATAATTGGGTCTCAGTTACTAAACGTGCACTAATAGCCGAGTGGTTATAGACAAGTATCTAGTAGCCAGACCTACAAAGGTTCGAATCCCAGACATCATTTTGATTTTGTTTTATTGTAGAAATACGAAAGGTGCATTACGCACATTTTAATATAAGTTCCAATTGCTAAGGTTTACTTGATTTTATGGCATTTATGCTCACACATAGAACCTGAAACTCTCTACTCTGTTTTTAAGCTAACTGAAATAAATGTTTTATTCCTACATGTAAAATCAAATAAAAATGGAAATGAACTTCGTAACGGATGTGCTATTATTGACCTCATTCTGCGGGACATGGATAAGACCAAATGCCTAGTGAAATTTTCACTAAAGGATACTTCGCATTATATGCCAGCACCATTCATAAAGATGAATGAGACCCAATGTTTACGCAACTAATATTAAGGAAATTTTCTAATAACATTGCATTTATTTTGAAAACAACAAGAATATGATATTTGCGTTTTAACAAATGAATGGTTTTAAACTATTATTATTTATCTTCTTCAAGAAAACTATAGCGCATTTAATTAAAGTAACAATAATAAAAATAAAAACGAACATTCAGGATTCGAACTGATGTTGATCCACCGACCAGACACTTGCGTTTTACCGCTCGGCTACCATGCATGCGGCCAAGCCGTAAAGCATCTCCCTACGTACAGCATAGCTTTGAAATGGAGCCAGAGTGGTATCAAAGCGTATATTGCAAAAAAATTAATTGTTATTTCACACTAGCCATGTGTAGGCCAAAGTATGGAAAGGTAAGAGTCAGACTGAAAACTTCAATGCCATAGCCGGAATTCAAATCATTGAATTTTTCAGTCTGACTTTAACTTTCCAAAGCGTATGTAATGAGAGCAGCGTCAGCGAATGCTTCCGATGTTTTCCGAATCGAAAACTTTGTTTCTGGCAGTTGCTCTCTCTTTTTTTTCCCCCTTCTAAAACTGTATGTTTAACACACTGACACACCTACATAATACCTAATATATATTTGAATTTTCTGTGCATAGTGCAAAGTTCCGCTTATTTGGTGGTAGTAGTGGATTATTCGGAGGGGATTCAGCACGTCGACCAGACTACATCTGTTGTACCTAAACCTCAAATTGGGTGTCCCCGGGAGGGAGGATGAGGTGAGTGGATACAGAGGACGGCTGATCACATGGAGTTACTACAGTACAGAGGGCAATATCCCTACACTTTACCAGATAGAAACTTCCCGGCGGTGGGCTTAGGGCAATTGTTGATCCCGAAAGAGTCACGAGGCCAGCTCGGAGACCGGAAGGCATCTTCCCAGAGCAGGACACTCCAGGCAGGGTTGTATAATCGGTATCCCGCCTATCGCGCTGCTGAATCGGCCCACTAGGCCGGCTCAGAGACCGAAGTCGTCCCACCGAAGGGGAAAGCGTTTTCCTCAGAGCATATCATCCCGCCATGCAGTGCCGAGACTCCTGCCAACACTTCTACCCTGAAGGCCAGAGATGACATGAAATGATAATGGGGGTAAAACGGAGGGACAGGAAATTCGGGGATGTAATTAACCTACCCAACATTCGCCTAGCGACTCGAGAAAATCCCCGAAAAGAACTATGGGTTAGGTAGGTCGAGCACGGGAATCGAACCCGTTCCTCCCAAATGCGGGCCACAGACGAAACCGCCTGCGGCATCATGCTCAGTGCTTATTTAATTAAGCTGTTTGTATATTTTACTAATGGAGAAACATAAGGTATAGAACAATTTCCAAATGAATATACAATTAGCATTTTTTTCGTACCGTTAGCCTTTTTCGAAGTATTCTATGTAGCAATTTATAACTGTCTCAAGCGTGAGTGCCTTACCAAACGCACACGAGTATGCTTAAATGTCTTTTTTTTTTTTTTAAGTTTGCGAATCTTATTTTTCGTTCTTGCCACGAATAAGCATTTGAAAGCACTTGCGTGATTTGAAATCTTCCTGAAGTAAAACGTATCTGCTTATCGTCTTGCACAGAATCACTTGTTGTATGAATAGAAAATGTGGAACGCATATATGTGAATTTGTTATTGACGGAGGAAATCGTGTGAGTATAGTCGCGCTGCTCGAACGGTTACCATGGATTTATCTTTGGTAATAGATACCTCTCAGATAATGCACTGATTACTCCACGTGGAGTGAACATGTATCTGTCATTTGTGATTCCTGCGAATTCCATTGGCTGAGGTGATGCGTTCATTGGTGCTTAGCACAGTTCCCCTCTTACTCTTACAAGAATAATCAGTTTGTTATCTAGAGGGTTTCTATTAACAAAGATAAAGCCATGGTAACCGTTCGAGCAGCGCGACTGTATATCTCACTGTAATTATTATTATTGATTATGTGGTTGGCATTTCTCTTCATTTTTCTGGTACGAATATAATTTTTTCTTTTTCACTATTCATACAAAATATTGGCCGTGTTTACATGCATTTTATGCAAGTATTACTGGTCACCTTTAAGTATGTAGATACGAGATCTAAATGTTAATAGGTCTCAGTTTGGCTTTCTGTGAGTAACAGGCGAAGATACAAGGCGCACACTGTGTAACACATTGACATTCTGAATGTTTGGTTTCTTCTGCCCTGCATTCACAGGAAATCAATAAGAGCCATCTCAACATTCAGCAGGGCTTGTGTGCTTATCGTCGTGTGTAAACAACACAAGTAACGTAAACGTGCGATCGCAGGTCAGGCGGAAAACATTCGGAACAGAGCGAACAAGGTATTCGAAGTATTAACAGCAAAAAGATCAATTGTTTGTTTTAAATTAGAATTTCTACAAATTAGGTGTTCTTGACTGACTACTCCTTTTTTGTATAAATTCAGATGGACACTGTGGACAAAAAAGGTCATGTCGGGAACGATAAATTCCTCTGTCCTACTCGGCACTGCGCCTTGTTTACATCACCCGCGACACAGTTGCGTAGCGGCAGCAACAAGTTGTCACAAGCTCCAAATCTTAATACTACTAACCCACGTTATCAGTAATCTTAACCAAATACATAACTTAAGCTTCTTCAACAACAAAGTATCGATCTTAACTAAAAATATTAAGGACACAAGACATGAAATAGTTTGATAGTACGGCATTACTGAACCTGCCATCTTCCATTCGTGTTCACTGTAAAGCTCTGGTAAACCAAGCGGGATGGTTAAGACGGTTTCGTCTGTGGCCCGCATTTAGGAGGTCCGGGTTCGATTCCCGTGACCGACCAACCTGACCCATGTGTTTTTAGGGGGTTTTCCCGGGTCGCTAGGCGAATGCTGGGTAATTTAATTACATCCTCGAATTTCCTGTCCCTCAATTTCATCTCCTTTATTATTTCACATCTAGTGGTCTATTTCAGGGGAGAAGTGTCGGCGGGTGTCTCGGCGGTGCATGGCAGGATGATATGCTACTGAGGAAAACTACTTCCTCCTCCAGTTAGTCGGTTGCCGGTCTCCGCTCCTCTGCTGGGACCATTTCGGGACCGCGAATCAGGCGGTAGGGGAGCGTGTCCGTTGTGCTGGCCTGTCGGGGGAAGTCTCTATCCAAGTAAACTGTAGGGAGCCTGCCCTTTGTACTGTCGTGGCTCCTTTGGTCGGTCGCCCTCTGGCGAACAAATACATCAGACACGAACAGGTCCCTCTATGAATCACACCGCGTTTGACAATGACAGAACGTGCACACGAAACACTTTGGCAAGACTCCTAGCCAAAGTAGGAGGTTTGCTTGCTTCTGAAGCTACAACTCGTATTGGAGTTCCTACATCTACAGCACAGAGGTGGGTCAGATTTCCATGGAAGGGATTGAACATCGTTGTCTGGATCTGGAAGAAGACGTGTATTGATCCCCGAAATTGATGCAGTTTTAATTGCAGTAGCAGAAAGGAACCCTTTTACAAACTGCTTCTGAAATGAAGGCGAATTCGCATTTCCCTGGATCAGCTCGAACAGTTCTAAGACCTGTAAAACACGCAGGACTTTATGCGCGAACGGCAGCTATATACATCTGACCTCTGATCATAGATAGCTTTACCTTGCGTTTGCAGAGGAAAATTCCAACCGCAACTGGAATAACCTGATATTCTCAGACGAGGTGACATTTTCTTCCACCCATAAGGGAAAGGTGATTGTCTATCGTCCCTCTTCGCCAGATAGGAACCCTATTGAGAGAGTGTGGACTACGGTGAAAAGGAAGCTGTGCTCCAATTTTCCTCTAGATGTGCGAAGGACAAAAGTTGGATTCTGGACACAAATTCAAGAAGCCTGGAGCCTTGTGACTACTCACCCACTTTACTGCAGGCATTTAATCTTGTGTGACCCGATGACTGAGGGCAGTTATACGTACTGAGAGTTCATACAACAAATATTAATTATGTTTAACTTTTGTTTTAATTTCAGGATGTAATAGATTATTTGCTCAATTTTATTTTAGTTATTTAACACAAGTGTTAGTAGAATTATGTTCTTATGTGCATACATAAAGTTATATTAGTGCTATATTAACATAATATTATGTTCTACATATGCAACCATAAAATTAAAAAAATAATAATAAGCAGCGCTTGATTTTAACCTAGGAACCTAAAAGTGGAAGCAATTCCTTCCTAAGCTCTCGGCCACCGCAACGTTATTCTGTTTTGTTTTTAGTACGCTTATTGCGCTGTCAGTCACAGACCACTGTACGATTTTTGTCTTCTTTTTTTTTTAAATTTATACTCCGTCTTTAACTCCAATGGTCATATAGGCGGCCCTTCTCCTTTGGAAGGTCTCGAAGGTGTTAACTCGTATTTGTTGGGTTTTAATCATTAGATCACGCACACATTCGCACTCTCATTCATACTTCCAGACTCTGGCGGAGGTGAGGAATTATCTTGATCGGAGAAAGATCTCCCCCAATGCCTTGAATCGAACCCGGGACTCCTAGCACGGCAGGCAGCTGCTCTACCGACTTAGCTACGCGGCCAACCACGGTTCTTTTGTGTGCGTTGTGAATACAGTGTTTACGAAGATACATAAAGCTCTTCTTCTTCTCCTTCTTTAACTTCCCTAGTTATACCACTATCATGGTGTTAGGGGAATCTTGTTCCTCTATCCCTTTTAAAGTAGCGTCTGTGGAACCGAAGCTTTGGATCCGATAGAGAACCAGGTTAGGTGATCAGCCCAATGCCTGATGTGAAGGTGAAGGAAGAGGATGATGTGCAATATGAGGGCGAGATGAATGATAGGAAAGATGATGATGGAGCAATTGGTGGAATGCTGACTGGGGAAACCGTAGGACCCGGAGAAAACTCGTCCCAGCGCCATGTTGTCCATCACAAATCATACTTTGCGGTCACCTGGACTCGAACCTGGGCCGCCTGAGTGGTCTAACCACTCAGCCATGTCGCGGCCAATACACAAAGCTCTTCGATTAAAATCAGCATAAAGCCAATGTACATAAATCAGACTCAAGTCCCACATAGAATCTGGGGATGGCGCTTCTTTGTGTCCACGACTGTACACTGTGAGGTCATAAGGAAACCAAACCAGTAGAAAAGACATCTCAGGATTGTTCACAGAATAAATATTCAAAGTGATTCTTAGTTTTTATTTGGTTATTGGAGTTTAAGATGTCCTACAATAAATTTCTGCTACTGACAGTTGTGAATGCTATGTTCATCATTATAGCACTAATGCCCGCCTCGTTAGCGTGGAGGTAGCGTGTCTGCCTCACGTTCAAGAGGTCACGAGTTCGAATCTCGGTCAGGTTGAGCTACCTGCATAAGTGATGGAAATTAATTGTTCTTTCACACTGGCCGTGTGTAGGCTAAATTGTGGCCATAGTAGCACAATGGTAGTGCGGCTGGACGGAAACCAGAAGATCCGTGGTTCAAATCCCGGCTATGGCATTGAATTTTTCAGTCTGACTCTACGTTACCTGGATAAGGTTTTTTTCCGGGTGTTTTCCCTTATCCTGAAAGGCGAATGTCGGGTAACTATTAATGTCGTATGAAGCAAAGAATATTACAAATAGACCTAATGCAATCTGAAGTTGCAGTCAGCCGTAACACTCTAAACTCCTTAAACACATAATTCCGAATATCCGCCCGCCTGGGTAGCGTGGTGGTAGCATGTCTGCCTCTCGTTCAACAGGTCCCGAGTTCGAATCTCGGTCAGGGTGAGTTACCTGGATAAGGTCTTTTCTAGGGTTTTCCCTTATCCTGAAAGATGAATGTCGGATAACTCTAAGCTCTTATAACCCTGAGCTCGTTTGAGCATCATTTCACCCATTCCATTCATCGTCCAATATGACTTAAGGTTGGAGGACGTATTTTTTTTTAAAAAAAAAGAAAAATCTGAATATCCTTCTCAGTTCGAGCCGGTGGCTAAAATTTCTGCTTGAATACAACAGAAAATGGGTGACCTACAGCAAAATAGATGGTAACAAGGCAAGAATAAAGATAGTAATGACAATGATGATGTCGACATTAACAAAGGATATACTTTTGGAAGTAGTATCTATGAGAAATTTAAATATATTTATATTTTTGTCTACTCGTTTAACGGTATGTTATTCCTTTCGTTTATTTTATGTTCTATGGGGTGATTTTAAGTTAGTACTGAACTAATATGATACACTATATCAGTAAAGTCTGTTTAGCCAACATGTGTGCAGTTCCCAGTCAAAGGGACCTCAAAGAACCTGACCTTTCCGCCCACTAATGACCGTCATAAATCTATCTCCACACTTCAGAAATGGAACACTGACGTTGGGGACCAATAGCAACCCCTATTTTCTGAAAATGACAATTGCCTGTCTACTCCGCGTGGAGTCTCAGTTGCCAAAGTTCCAACTTCCAGTTGTTCTGTTTCATTAGGTGCAAGACGGTGATGTTAAAATGTTGCAACCTTGTAGAGGGGACCGCCAGGAGGAGGGTCCATGTTGTAAAACGATTATGAGGGTTCCTCAAAGAAAGCGGCCGCCATGCACTTGCGTTGAGTAGACAGACTTTAACTGAGGATTGAAGTGGGGAATCTTCTTCCTTGACCACACTATTGCCCGGCACCTGTCTGAGGTTTTCCTATAGTACTTATGTTTTTTTTTTCAAGTGTTTCTTAAAGAGCGCCCGTCGAGATTTGAAGATCGTCCTCTATTTGTCAACTAACTTGAATGATGACTAATCAACGTAGATAACCGTTGACGATAGCGAAACTGGAATCCTGTTACTCTTAGGTATAAAAAAGGGGGGAAAAAGTGATTAGGCGACCTTGCGAGGTTGGTGTTTTCAAGGTCGCCGCCACACCCAGCATGGGGAACGCCCTGACCGGACCATTGCCCAAGTCTCGCAAATACAAGCGGGACACGCGGTTCCAAGACATTTGATGGTAACTGGCCGTAAGTCATCAAAGTTACAGGGAGGTTCAAAAACCGGTTTACTGCCCACCCAACAAACTCGCTCGCCTTTCCGAACGACTGAGTAAACAGACGCGTGTAATAGCCGTCTGCACCAGGGAATCCCATTGCACGCCCAAAGGTTACAATATAGGCCATGTCGTAACACCTGACGCACGAAAAGTAAAGTGGTTCCTGTACAGAACAATGTTGCGAGTCAAAGGAGTTGCGTTTACATCCTGCAGGACCGGTTTCAGATCCTATAGCCTCGGCAAGTTGCTCTGTATATTTTTCTTCCTGACGTTCAGTGAAGCAACAGAGGTAATAATGAGTGTAGTGATTAATCTATTACTAACACTAAAAAGATATACATGTCAATTAGTATTAACTACCGCGAGAAATGTATATTTGGAAAGAAGACAAAATTTACCGAGATTCTGGTTAACAGTAAAACATGAAACAGTAGAGCAACGATTGCTTGGAAATGAATATTGCGGATGGTCGGTTTATCCATACAGAGCTGGATAATAGCTTTCAAAGAATCTAAACATAAATTGCTTAAGTAGCTTCCCTGATATTGAAAGCTTTGGATAACATCATTCATCTTTTGCTATTGAAAAGTTTTTTTTTTAATTTACGTCCTCCAACGTTGAGTCATATCAGGCCGATGGTGCTCAAATGAGCCCGGGGTCCATAGAGCTTAGAGTCACCCGACATTCGTCTTTCAGGATAAGAGAAACCCCCAGAGAAACCTTATCCAGGTAACTCACCCTGACTGAAATTCGAACTCGGGACCTCTTGAACGTGAGGCAGACATGCTACCATTTACGCTACCGACGCGGGCTATTTTCCACTTCTCGTTAGAGATGGACATTTACAGAAGAGTCAATGCACAAAAATTGTAGAGTAAAAAGATAGTACTAAAGTAAATATTTAGAGAATAGGAACGGAAGTTATCAGAAGGTCAAAATGATTTTTAAGCATTATAATTACAATATGCACAAACATTTGAGTTTCTTCATTCAGTACTCTTAGGATGTTTTGTAAGTACATTAGGTACACGCAAGCAATGGTTAATTTCTCAATGTATACCAGAATTCATGAGTTGAGACAACACGTACACATTTGTCGTGATAGTTACATTTCATTCTCATTGGTAAATGAAGATGTTTTGTAAAGCGGAATCCAATTATGTTCATGCAGCGTTCTACATAATATTTAATTGCAATTAATTGTTCCTTCACACTGGCCGTGTGTAGGCTAAATTGTGGAAACGTAGAGTCAGACTGAAAAATTCAATGCCATAGCTGGGATTTGAACCACGGATCTTCTGGTGTCAGTCCTGCCGCTCTAACCATTGAGCTACTATGGCCAACGTGCCGATATGACATCGACATATCATATGGAGACCAGAAGATCCGTGGTTCAAATTCTGGCTATGGCATTGAATTTTTCCGTCTGACTCTACGTTTCCACATAATATTTAATTGCACCTGTGACCCAAAGCTCCTAACCTCTGGTTTGGCACTGTCTTTCTACTCTTAAATTTTTCTGTACCAATTTTCTCGTCTTGTATAATGCAGCAATAATGCTACAAAAACGTGTTGTACGCCATTCACATATAATAACTTGCTTTCCCAGCAATGGCTAGCGTGATAAAATGACTCATAACAAACATGTAATGTGTTGAAAGCAGCTGTCTACAAGGCTTACCCTTTCTCTTCTGTACTGTGTTCTTGCTTATGTTTAACAACAAATGTTCATATGTGTAGCTTCTTGAATGGGACCAATAATAATCTCAGAGAATCAAGGCATACCTGGAATAGAGACAGTTGTTCCAGAATAGTGAAATAGTGTTCCACCTCCAAAAAGTGCATTATTCGTATGTATAATGATGGTCGTTTTGATTCACTATCCTACTACTTTTGTTTTAGCCAATCGTAGCTTGTGTTTACTATTGCAGCTGCATATGAATTCTATATGAAATAGAAATTTGTTATTGCAGGTATCTCAGGGGCAGTTGGGCGCAAAACGTTTGATAAGTTTAACTTAAAAATGTATTAGAATAACGTAGATGCCTTCCTAAGTTGTCTTTTATAACAAAGTGCAGCCTAGAAATGAATTTATTTATTGGGCATCCCCAAAGCTGCATGACGTGTTTGATAATCTCCAAAGGCATAGCAGTTTGTTTATGTAGGACAATGGGAACACGTTTTCATGAACACCTTCTGGGAAAAAGTTAGTGACTCACTTACTTAGATACCTATATTTTAATATCACAGTTTGTTTTAATTAACAAGGTTAGAGTGACCATACGATGCGCTAAAGTTTTGCGTAATGCATTTACAAATTGAGCTGTCAAGAAGTATGCTAATAAATATTCTGTCAAAGGAATTGTGTTATAAAAAACCCGCAAGTTCGGTTTGCGTCGGCGGATCTTTCTTACTTTTAAATGTGTTTCTCTAAATACAATTTAATGGGATTTGCAGGGCTACTGTCTGCATAAGTTGGATTGGCGTGTACAAAACTTGCACCACTTACTTTTACTAAAGTTATAAATAATTTCTACTCTTCGGCAGTTACAAAGGGTATAGTCCGTTTTATAATTAGACTGATATCAGAACTAAGATGTTCACGTGATTTATTCCATGTGGGGACGATGTTCTGAAGTCTCTGATTGGCTAAAGTTAGATATGAATCGATTCCTACTGGATGGGAGCGGCGTAGCGACCGTATCCTTCATTGGCTAGTTACCCCGTTTCCATCCACTGGGAATCGATTTATATCCATCTTCAACCAATTAGGGACATAAGAATGTCTTCCTCACGTGGGAGAAATCGCGTGATAAGAGCTGGTTTCGCTTTACTGCTATAAACACCTTAGTTGGACGTCAATTTAATTATAAAATGGACCATACCATCAAGGATGAACGTCTGCTACGTGAACACAGCGAATTCAAAGTATGCAGCTCATAATTATGTTTAAAATGAATTTAGATTAAAAGAAAAAGGAATGTATTCTACGTTCATATCATCGCGTGTTAAATTAAGAAGGAAAATTGCAATCGGTACTCGTTTTAACTGTTTCATATACTTTTAATTTAATCTTTAAGTGATCAATATTATAATACTGTATACGGTAGGGTTGCATTGTGGTTCATAAATTAACCAGGAAACCGGGGTTCGGCTTTTTTGCTTTTCTCTGAGGTAACCTACTTGAAAGATTTTCCCCCTCAAAAAATCTGCAGAATGAAAAGGCGAATGTCATTTACCTTTGAGTCAACCGACCAGGTTCATTTGCATAACTATTAACTCCTTTCCTTCATGTTGTGCCTCAGGCTTTAACTGTCTGGTTCTTCCCGATTAAAACACGTTTACTAATTTAAGTATTTCCTGCAGTTTTCCATTGTAGATAATATCCTTTAATATTGTGCCTCTTAAGAGTCCATTGACGCCATTTATATTTCACTATTATGAATTAGCTTCTATTTTGAGGGTTTAAAATTCAACAATTGAGAATTATAATCTTAGTTGGGGCGTGTACTGAAGAAAATAATAAAATAAACTGAAAGGGCTATTTGTTTCAACCTCCGATATGAAATCAAAACCAAAAGACTATCGAAATGGTCGTATTGTCAAAATCATCATGAAGATTGAAATATTTGTCGTGACTGTGAACCAGCTTTCCAGTTTTCTTTACAAAAACACTTGTTGCATAGCTCTTGAGCCAGTTTGCACGGTATCTTTAAGACCATTCCAGTGGAAATATCTCCTCCAAATAGTTTTTCATCTCTGAGTAATGATGAAAGTCACACGTTGCTAGGTCTAGGCTATAGGGGTGACCATCTTCATGTGAGCATTCTTGTGGTCATTTCTAAATACCCTGTACCACGTCATTACTCATAACATTATTTGCATAAATACGGCTCATCCTGTGGTAAAAGTGTGCCCCTCTTTCTGTAAAAACATATGCAGTAGAAGCCCGAAATAGCGCGGTCCGAAATACCGCGGATTCGGATTTAACGCCGGTAAAAGCATGTCCTCGTTAAAAATATTGCAGTTAATTATTTTACTTTTTATATTTAGGAGATTTCAATAATAATATTCTACAAACACACTTTCCTGCAGTATAATTTTCACCACTGCCCATGTTGGTTGACACCGACCGCGCATGAAACCAGCCCCTACAAGTGTGGAGGGAATGGGGAAGGTAGTGATGTGTGCAACTGAGGTATAGTCCTTGCAAATTGACAGTTCCTTTTTTTCATACATTAATCATTGCATAAATTAATTATGCCATCAGTGTAATTTGTAAATTAGGATCCAAAACATTACACAGTCAGAGTCGAGAAATGGTTTCAAGTGTCTGAGCATACATGACGAAACAAGCTAAAAGTAAAGAACTGGTTACATCAGAAGATTTTTTTCAAATATATTTGAAAAACTATAGTGCATATCAGATGACACGAGAATATCAGAAAGAGCAGTGAAAATAATTGTGAAAGAACGCAAACAAAATGTAAATCAGAACAAATCTTTGGAACTCCAGGTAAAAAGCATGGTGTTCCGGAAAAGCACTAAACTTTAAAACAAACAGAAAATGCTTATGGAAAAGCACGACCTTCGTTCTAAACGTCCCCGTTGAAGAATTCTATCTGGTATTGAACAACTTGAATGCATTTATTTACAATATCTGCAATTATGATTGCATTAATACGAACGGATTTGCACAACTAATTGAGTCAGGTAAATTGTATGGACATTTTTCTGCAAGGGCTGTACCACTTTTACAATGAGTGAGTTATCAAAAGAGCATATGAAGCTGCTGCAACAATTCCCTTAATGCTGTCCACAACAAGAATGGCAACGAAGAACAAGATGACGGTGAAGATGGCGTGGCGGTGGAAGAAACAATTCTGAATGTTAATGAAGTGATAAGTCATTTAAACAATGTGATTCTGTGACTAGCGAGACAAAAATAATCAAACAGCATTCACATTCTCCATTTTGCTGCTATCAGACAATAGGCGGAGAAAAAACGTAGCGCATCAGCGCATCAAGACTTGCTGATTCTTTTTAAAGCAAGGAAAAAATTAGATTGGTGTGAAATATCACACCAATTAAGATCGTTTATGGGTTGGAATACATTTCTCAGCATAACCAATGAGTAATTTTAAAAGTACACCGTGCAACCCTTTTGTTGCTTTTGTTACTTCGGCCAACCCGGAGCCGCCATTGGCGGGGGGTCTATAGAACGGACATCTTTATTTTGACTGACCGGTTCATCGTGACAGTGCTGTTAATTAGTAGTGAGAAGGCAGCCAATCACACCGTGCAACCCTTTTGTTACTTGGGCCAACCTGGATGCGCTATTGGAGGCTAAAAATGTAACCTTCATAAGTAAAACTGCGAAGCCTTCGCATCCTTTACGGTAAGATATGTACGAGGGGGGGGGGACCCAAAAGAAACCATATTGTTGTCATAAAAATTTTATTGATGAACCTTTTTACAAAATTACCTCAGTCACCTTCAAAATACTCTCCATTACATGCGATGCACTTGTCACGTCTCTTTTCCCACTGTTGGAAGCATTTTTGGAACTCTTCAAGTTTGATATTGTCCAGTGCCCTTTGTGAAGCTGTTTTACCGCCACCCTTTTAGCGTTTTTTTTTTTTTCATTCTTGGAAATAGGAAAAAGTCGCTCGGGGTTAGGTCCAGCGAATACGGAGCGTGGGGAACGATAGACCACCTCTGAGATGCCAAATAGTGGGTCACTCGTAAGGCCGTGTGTGCTGGAGCGTTGTCGTGATGCAGGAACCAGTCACCTGATCGCCAAAGTTCCGGGCGTTTCCTCCTAACATCCTCTCGCAGACGCCTTAAAACATAGAAGTAAAAGTGCTGGTTAACAGTCTGGCCAGGGGGTACGAATTCCCGATGCACAATTCCACGAACATCAAAAAAGACAATGATCATCGACTTCACATTTGACCTCACTTGCCTTGCTTGTTTTGGTCTAGGAGAGTTTGGAGTCCTCCATTGGCTTGACGCTTGTCAACTCAGGGTGAGTTACCTGGATAAGGGTTTTTCCGGGGTTTTCCATTATCCTTCAAGACGAATGTCGGGTAACTCTCCATGGACCCTGGACTCATTTGAGCATCATTTCACCCAATTCATTCACCGTCCGATATGACAACGTTGGAGGACGTAAATTACAACAACAAAAATCCATATAATAAATGTAATTATCTATATGAACTATATAGGTAAATAAATTAAAATAGTTATAAAGAAAGTTTCAAAGCTAACGAAATAATGCAAATTAATATATTAACGATGTCCAATATCTTAAAATAATATTTTATTTAATATTAAAAACCCTTAATAAGCATACGTCTTTATGATAAGCTCATAGGGTGGGAGGGGGCTAGCACCTCGATCTATAGAAGATCTTGTATGCTTATACACATGACGGGGCACCCCCTGAGAGGAGTGAGGTGAGAGGGTGGTCAGAACTGTGAAATAACGACAGCAGAGGACTAGGTCACTACTGCCACAAATTGAAAATCCCCGGTGGCGGCTACATAGTGCAACCTTCACATTTGCTGGGGACCTCACCCGATCTGGAGCACGTGGATTTACAGAGAGCAAACTTCCTGGCATGCACGCCCAAACTCTCTCCGACACTTGAACCCTAAAATATGCAATGAGGATGAAAAGTGAAGTTAAATAGAGGGACAGGAAATTCGGGGACTGTAATTATTCTTCCCAGCATTCGCCTAGCGACTCGGATAAAACCCCCAAAAATTCATGAGCCAGGAAGATGGGTTATGGAAATCGTAACCACAGCTTCCCTATTCCAGGTCACAGTTACAATCATAATCGTATTTTATAGGCTCGGGCAGATTTCTCATATCTGCTGTAGTGTACAATGTTCATTTAAACTGAGCTACTTAGTAGGTTGGTAGACAGCCTGTTGAGAAACGCACAAAATATTTTTTAGTAGTTGCAGTCAGTAGATGTACTTAATTTAGGTTATAAAAGCTTCGCTCGTGCTAATGGGTGTTCTCAAAATACATCATTATAACTGAAACAATGCCCGCCACGGTAGCGTAAATGGTAGTGTCAGCCTTACGTTAAAGAGGTCCCGAGTTCGAATCTGGGTCAGGGTGAATTATCTAGATAAAGGTTTTCCCGGAGATGAATATCTGGTAACTCTGAGGTCTATGGAGCCCGGACTAATTTGAGCATCATTTCACCCATTTTATTCATAGTCTGATCGATATAGCTTAGCGTTGGAGAACGTTGATTAAAAAAAAAAAAAAGATAAAACAATTGTGATTAAACAAAATTACTGTTTCAAAAGTCACAAATTTAAATCCATGCATCGAAAATGTTCAAAGTGAGAGATTAAATAATATAACAAGTATACAAAATAGTAATTTCGAAAGAAAACATATCCTCCAAAGCCTTGTGCAAATAGAAGTTTTAATATTCATATGTTGTGCCGAGAATTAAAACGCATTTGGATAAATTGAGTAATTCCAAACAAAAAGCCGAGAAATTTGTCCAGTAGTTGATAAAAAGAATATAGATACTTTCTCTCTGTTTCATAAAATACAACTGCACAACTGTATAGCTCAACCAGCCAGAATTATTTTGTCTTTCTCGCGTGAACCTTTATAGTTCCTGTGCTCAGGTTCTGTATTTACCTTAGATCTGATAAAAATGTTATTTCCCATTTTTAGATAATTTCTCTCTCTCTGTCTGTCTCTCTCTCTCTCTCTCTCTCTCTCTCTCTCTCTCTCTCTCTCTCTCTCTCTCTCTCTCTCTCTCTCTCTCTCTCTCTCTCTATCTCTCTCTCTCTCTCTCTCTCACACACACACACACACACACACACACACACACACACACACACACACACACACACACACACACACACACACACACACACAATTATGCTGTATTTAGGATTCAACCGAACGTTTTTTTTTCGTTAAATATTGTTTAAATGATGCATTTTAGTAGAATAAAATATTTTATATTAAATAATTGATAGAGGACCCCTTAACTTAAATTATATTAAACTTATTTTCTTTTGAAATAAAATATATCTTATTTTCTCATCTGAGTATTTACGTCCAAAATGTATACAATTTCTCCTATCAACCTTAAAACAGAAAACTTGTAACTATTATGTTGCTTCTCCCGGATGTGTTTCTGTGTTTCAATGCACCTATGCATTGTACTTCATTTAGTTTTTGGAAGTACTCAAATGTAGCTCGAGATGCATGTATAATATTTTACCGAGATCTATGTCTATATGGAAAGAAAAGGGCACTTATTCTTCATTTATTTGAACTATCTACAAAAATAGCAGGCTTTAGTTTTAGAAGAATACAGCTCTAAGTTAGTTTAAGGTATAATATTTTACTTCATTTTACAGCTTAGGAAGTATTGTGATTAATAAAAGATACAATATTCAATAATTAATCGAGATTAAATAGGAAACAGTTCTGGAGGCACCCGAAGTCCAAAAACGTTTTTATATAAAAACATCGCTTTATGTTTGTGAGCGAGAGAGAGAGAGAGAGAGAGAGAGAGAGAGAGAGAGAGAGAGAGAGAGAGAGAGAGAGAGAGAGAGAGAGAGAGAGAGAGAGAGAGAGAGAGAGGAATGGGGAGAGGTTAATGTAAAGCGACTCATTTATCTTTAAGTATCAGATGAGGCCTCCTTCATTACAACTAAATGAAATACCTCTCTAAATTAAAATATCTCTTAAGTTCAACAACATTTTCAAAAAATGTTCGAAGTATTCACTACTGTTCATTTGAATTGTATATACTTTAAGTAGTATGTACACTTTGAGACCAAATGGTCATTGTTTCGTTTCTCGTAAGCCCACACAAAGAATGCATAATATCACATTTAGCATTTATTACTACATACGACAATGCACATGGTGACACTGGTGATATTTGCAATGACTGCTAATTAGGAGCGGACACTTGGGAAGGAAACTTTCCAAGTCTGTGTTGGAGGTAAACTTTGTGGCATTTGCCAGTTACGTATGCTTGGAAAACCTGAAAAACAAGCCCTAGTCAGTGAAGATGGTCCTGGCAACCAACATCACATTCTGGAATCCGTATCTTAACAAACTGGAAAGCAAATTTTTAAAACACTGTTTTAATAATGTGTACCTTTGCTAGGAAACAATAGTTCACACGTGTAGCAAATAGCGTGAGTGACATTTTTATTTTTTCTTAAGATACGGCCAGAATATTCCGGACTGTGATGAGCAGAAAAGTCAAGTTCTATAGGATGATACAAATTTGCTTTGAAATTCTAGAAAGTAGAAATGTATAAACTATTTTTGATAAGCTAAAAGATTTTTTTTTGTAATTAACGTCCTCCAACGTTAAGTCATATCGGACCACGAATGGAATGGGTGAAATGATGCTCAAATGAGCCCAGGGTTCATAGTGCTTAGAGTTACCTGACATTTGTCTTTCAGGATAAGGGTAAACCCCGGAAAAAACCTTATCCGGGTAACTCACCCTGATCGAGATTCAAACTCGGGACCTCTTGAACGTGAGGCAGATACTCTACCACCACGCTACCGAGGCGGGCAAGCTAAAACATGAAAACATAAAACTCATATTTTGGCTTATAGGTATTTATTTCTAAAACGTCTGACAAATCTTGAAATAAAGTGTTTGAGAATTAGAAATGTTAATTATTTTAAACGAATATAACTAATTTCTGATATATAGAAAATGAAGAACGTTTTCAATGACGTTGCCATTATAAAAGAGCATACCATTCGAAGCCCATGCGTTACATTTCGTCAGTAGACCTTTAACATATTTTTTCTGTATATATTGAGTTCAGTAAGCGTAAGCGATAGAGGCATGTATCTCATTCATGATAACATGTTACACCCACAATATCAACCACTTTGATTGTAGCAATAGTGGTAAAATGTCCTTGTACTATGGCTGAAAGAGAAACAAACCTGCAGATCACTGCTGATAAATGCCGCTTTAGAGATTCAGGTCATGATATTTATACTTCGGACAAGTGTTATTCCTTTGTGGCAGAATTTACGACCAGTTACTGGTTGATTTTGCATAAATTTGAATTTATGTCAAAATCACTTCCACCTGGCGCTAACATTGGAACAGACAGCAATACTTGCTAATCGATAATATCACAGTTCTTTTAAATATTATATTATGCTTTAAATGACTGCTGTCTGAATGTTTAATATGCAATAGCTGTGCGACTTTATATGCCAAGTCTATAGCACAATTACTCAATCAATTATTTGATAAGATCATCCTCTTATCCAAACTAAATTAATCACACTGAATATTTTCAATAAATCCATCCGGCTGTTTATTGTGAGAAGACTGAGTAACTTGAATTTCCTGTGAAGGGGTTACCAGCCCCTTGCGTAGTAGATTTTCTGTAAGGGTTTCTTCCCAAAGCGGCTTTAGAACAGGACGATCGACAACAGATAATATATTTGTTTTGCAGCAAATAATTGAGAAAAGACAAGAGTATAATTTACAAACACATCTGACATTCCTAGACTTCAAGAAGGCATTTGACACTGTTAATAGGAAAAGCTATGGAAAATTATGGAAAATACTGGATATCAACAAAATTAATTAAAGTAATCAAAAATATGTATAGCAACTCCAAAATAATAATAAACACAGGAGTTCATAAAACCGAACCAATTTTAATTAATAGAGGCGTAAGACAAGGGTGCAGTGTATCACCTACTCTTTTTAATACATATGTAAATGACATCATCCAAAATTGGAAAAGTATTATTAAATCAGGAATAAAATAAATAAGAACAAAGTTTTAAATAATTTACTACATGCAGATGACGTGGTTTTAATACAAGAAACGGAGGATAAAATTACAATATGCACACCGCTTGAACCAAGTATGCCAACAGTATGATCTTAAAATATCGACGGAAAAATCTAAGATAATGGCCTTTTGGGAAAACAACATATAATATGAAAAATAATTTTAGACAACAAATCACTAGAACAACTAAAAGAATTCAGCTATTTAGGATGTAATCTTAATTATATGATGAAAACAGACAGAGATGTGAGCAAAAAGCTTTCAACATTCAAATGATTTGTGGAACAGTGCATAGAACGTTGAGAAATAAAACAAGAAGAGATACAAGATTAAAGTTGTACAAAACAATGGCAGTCCCTGCACTACTTTATGGAAGTGAGGCATGGGTACTCACGAAGAAAATGAAAAGCCAAATTCAAAGTACAGAGATGAACTTTTTAAGGAAAACAAAGGAATGCACAAGGTTGGATAGAATAAGGAATGAAGACATAAGAAAGGAACTCAACGTAAACTTGATAAGTACGCAAAATTGAAAAATATCAAAAGGAATGGATGCGGCATATACAAAGAATGTTCGAAACAAAACTGCCTAAGATTGCATTCCAATATCAGCCACAAGGAAAGAGAGATGTTGGTAGACCTAAAAAGAGATGGAAGGAGCAATTATTGTGAGACGGAACGGGCACTCTGCCCATGCCGTGAAGTGAAGAAGAAGAAGAAGAAGAAGAAGAAGAAGAAGAAGAAGAAGAAGAAGAAGAAGAAGAAGAAGAAGAAGAAGAAGAAGAGAAGAAGAAGAAGAAGAAGAAGAAGAAGAAGAAGAAGAAGAAGAAGAAGAAGAAGAAGAAGAAGAAGAAGAAGAAGAAGAAGAGAAGAAGAAGAAGAAGAGAAGAAGAAGAAGAAGAAGAAGAAGAAGAAGAAGAAGAAAGAAGAAGAAGAAGAAGAAGAAGAAGAAGAAGAAGAAGAAGAAGAAGAAGAAGAAGAAGAAGAAGAAGAAGAAGAAGAAAGAAGAAGAAGAAGAAGAAGAAGAAGAAGAAGAAGAAGAAGAAGAAGAGAAGAAGAAGAAGAAGAAGAGAAGAAGAAGAAGAAGAAGAAGAAGAAGAAGGAAGAAGAAGAAGAAGAAGAAGAAGAAGAAGAAGAAGAAGAAGAAGAAGAAGAAAAGAAGAAAAGAAGAAGAAGAAGAAGAAGAAGAAGAAGAAGAAGAAAGAAGAAGAAGAAGAAGAAGAAGAAGAAGAAGAAGAAGAAGAAGAAGAAGAAGAAGAAGAAGAAGAAGAAGAAGAAGAAGAAGAAGAAGAAGAAGAAGAAGAAAGAAGAAGAAGAAGAAGAAGAAGAAGAAGAGAAGAAGAAGAAGAAGAAGAAGAAGAAGAAGAAGAAGAAGAAGAAGAAGAAGAAGAAGAAGAAGAAGAAGAAGAAGAAGAAGAAGAAGAAGAAGAAGAAGAAGAAGAGAGAAGAAGAAGAAGAAGAAGAAGAAGAAGAAGAAGAAGAAGAAGAAGAATATTTTATAGGTAGTTACCCAGGACGCATTATGTAGCATGCAGGACGTTGCAAAGACTGTTAACTATATATGAAACAATTAGATCATTTCTCTTATTCTCAAGAGAAATTTGAATTTATAGTATCACTACAATTGGGTACAACGTAGAACATTTACACGTACTCTAGACATTGTTTTGGAAACACCTGTTGTCACAAAACCCATAAAATACAATGTTACACATAAAAACTAAGTTCTCTTTGTTTTTCTTTCTTCCTTCTTTCGCGTATTCTGCGTGCCTTCTCGCAAGTTTTGCTGTTCGTTATGCGCTTACAGCCATCTACATGTATGAATATCCCAATCATTCTATATATTCCATCAGCTATTTGTGTTTTCTTAAGTGACCCGGAAAATTCTAGACGCTACCATGGCTTTCAGTAGACGCATTCTGTATTTTTTTTTTTTTTTTTTTTAAGTTTTGTAAAAATATCCATATGAATAATACGATGGCTGTTCAATAAAGAATGATGACATATTTTTTGACAACGTACCTTTACTCATCCTCATAATTTTGATAATCATTCTCAAAATAGCCTCCCCTGAATGCAATACACTTGTCCTAGCGTTTCTGCCAGTCTTCAAGACATGCTGGAAACCATTCTTTGAGATATCCTTCAAAATCGCCTTCGCAGTCTCCACCACTGCTTCTGATAATGGATAATGCCTCCTACGAAGGCGTTTTTTTCAAGTTAGGGAATAGAAAAAAGGCACATGGAACTAAATCCGGACTATAGGGACGGTGAGGGATGCACTTCACGTTGATTTTTGCAAGATATTCAGCAAGAACATTTGCAATATGCGGCCGCGCATTATCGTGGTACAGCATCCAGCGTGCTTCACGGAAATGTGGCACCCAATGAAATGTTCAGTATTTCAGAAAGTGATCTTAAGGTAATTCGTCGATCGTCTCTTACAATGGCAGCAGCAGTGTTGATGTTTTCTTCCGCAAGAGCAGTAACTGGAGCACCGGGTCCACCTTCCTTTGAAATTGATTGTCTTCCCTATTTAAAAATTTTAAACCACCTCCGAGCTGTGTTGTAGGGAAGAACAGGCTTTCTAAAGGACTCCTGTAACATTGTATAGGCCTCAACTGAAGATTTGTTGACACGAAAGCATAATTTCAAAGCCGCATATTGATCCTCACGTGTTACCTCCATTGCAGCGGTAGGCGATACTGAACATGTCTGAACTTGCCTGGTTCTCACAGTCGGGAACCAGGAGTACCAACAATGAAACTACTACGGCGTGTTTGTTTCACATTAAGCTAACAGAATATAATAAGTTTTATTTTATTGCGGAAAATAATGACCGTAAAAAATTATGATCATTCTTATTGAACAGCCCTCGTACAAAGGGTGCCGTTTCTATCATTGGCCTGTAGAGGGTAAGAAGGAAAGGTGTCCATGGTTATTCTACAAAGGTCGTTAGAATTATTTTGGGGTAAGTAAGTTTGTTATGGGAAACTTCTTGATTAACTTCGTATTGCGTCCTTGAACGACGCTTTACTAAACTGCGAAGTATGATGTCATAACCCTTCATAGCTATTTAATCGTATGCAGAATTTATGTCCTTCGATGAACAACAAAATTTATACTGTAAGTAAACACGTAAGTCTAATATTTATTGTTTAGCTTGCATCTCAATTCCATTGAAAAATTTTAAATGATTACATTGAACACTTGACCTAAAATTGGCTGCATGTAAATTCAACCCTAAATAAATTTAACTCCTTAAGTGCCTATGCATGCAAGAGTTGTTTGTAATGTCTTAAGGGAGCATTCTATTTTGAGGAAAACAAACCGCTAATAAGCAGATTTATTCTCAAACTTTTAAGAACATCCAAAAAATAACTAAATGTTGCAAGGGGTGCAGATTAAAACGTGTTTATATTGAAATTATCATAATAGTATATTTTAGTAACATTATAAAACTGCGTTTTAATGTAAAATATCTCAATTAATTACACAAACAGCTTCTTAAAACCATGATAATGAATTAAATTACTTAGATGGACGTACTTTGGCTGGCCTTTGGAAGGTATTTGGTTCGAATTCTGAGAATTAGCTATTTTGAATTGCTTTCCTTTCGTTCTTTCCTCTCATTTCTTTCATATAAATTACACAGCACTGTTTTACTTTGGCTCTCAAGAACTTTGTCTAAACGGAGATTTGTTGCTGAGATGGGTATGGTTTCCGTGTAGTATAGAAGTTCTCCCTGGCGTCTGTATGTATTGTCGCGGTAACAGGCATAAAAGTTTCGGCACAAATAGAAAACAGACGGCGGATATTGTTTCACGGTAATAAAGAGCTTGCATAAGCAGTTAACAATAACGCGGCTAGTGTACGCAAGGGGGCCGGAAAATGAAGATAGCTGAGACAAAAGACTTACCGAAACATACAAACTGAAATAAATGGAAATTTCTCTAACACCTGGATGATTTCGTGTTCTTTATTGTTCTGGAAATCTCCCGAATTATGAATGAGGTATTTAAGGAAGTGACGAGTTTTTAAAACAGTACATATAACAAAAGTGAGTGAGTCGCGAGAGGTAAACAGAGAAGAGCAAGTTGGAAGTTTCTTGTCGTTTCTCGTTTTTCTGAAGGTCTAAAATGAGTCGACATATTTTAGGTTTTAAATATTAAGAATTATTTTGGTTTTTTTAATCCCAAGGTTCATTTTGATAATTTTTTATTGAAACAGAAGAGTCAAAAGTTCCGCTGCGTGTATTAAGCTCAACAGAACATGCCATTTGTAATTATATTAATACTGTCGCGAACCCGATCGCGATAAGGCGGCTTGCGCACACAAAGGAACTGATAGGCGGACAGTGTGGAAATAATGCAAAAGCAGATAAACATAGCACGAGATAAAGCACTTGCCAGCCCAGATTGAGTTACGCTTATGGGACATTCGGTGACGTCTTGACTGTTTCGATTTCTTTTTTGTTCCGGAAGTATCTAGAATTATTAATGAGGTATTTAAGATACTGTGATACGCCAGCGGACAGATGTAAAACAGTCGCGGGAGAGGTAAGCGGACAACAGCAGAGTTGTGAGTAAACAGTAAACAGCTGTGAACAAATGCTGTGCAACGAGAGCTGATTGTTATTGTCATCCACCTTGGTAGATTGTGGTGTGTGATGTGATGTAATGTTGTTACGTGAGAATTGAACCATGCATTTCGACCTGAAATAAAGAACATTTAGAATTTCGGCAAATTGGACTTGTAAGTCTACGAACCCACAAAGTCACAATACCAACTTAAAACTGACAGATATACGTCCTAGCAAATTTATCACAAACATCATTAATACCAACTTAAAAGTGACATATATACGTCCTAGCAAATTTATAACAAACATCAAAGTAAACATGCATATGTATCCAAGAGGTGCTAGAAGCCGGCTGCGGAGAGCAAAACAAACTAGATGTGCAATCACATATTATTCTGTCACTCTGCTTATACAGAAGCAAAGTAGATAGACAGAAATGTCTGACAGAAACTACTTGGTGCAACAGAGCAAATATGTGTATTTCTCAACATATAATGAATGAATTCCTGTATTTCCTTTAAATGGAACGAGGGGCCTTCTGAACAGCGCAACCTCGAGGCCCGTAAGCAACAGGATGAGAATCAGAGGTTTCTTGATCAGAGAGATTCCGGGATGAGTGATCAGCCCAGCACCGGAAGTGAGAGTGTGAGAGATAAGGTGATAGGAAAGACGATAGAGCAATCGGTGAGATTCTGTCGGGGAAACCGGATGACCCAGGGAAAACCCGCCCTAGCGCCATGTTGTCCACCACAAATCTCACTTTGCAGTCGTCTGGGATCGAACCCGGGCCGCCTTGGTAAGAGCCAAGCGGTCTAACCACTCAGCAATAGCGCAGACAATCAACATATAATAGTTATGCATAAATTAGTTATGTACAACAAAAGACAGTATATTAAAATGAGACGGAAATCTAAAATCCAAAATCAATGAAAACTACAGTCTCAACAGTCTCCCTGTTTCTTCCTCTTCTTCTTTAGACTTCCCTAGTTATACTACTTATCGTGGTGCTAGAGGGTTCTTGTTCCTCTTAACCCTTTGGGCTGTAGGTGTAGGGTTGAGGAACGGACACCCTAGAGAGAATCCAGGGTGTATGATTAGCCCAATGCCTGGTGTGAGAGTGAGAGAAGTGAATGACAGAATGAGGGCGAGATGAATGATAAGAAAGATGATGTAACAATTGATGAATGCTGGCGGGAAACAGGAGAACCCAGAGAAAACCCACCAGCCCGTTTTGTCCACCACAAATCTCACATGCGGTCGCCTGGGAACGAGCTTTGGTGAGAGCCAAGCGGTCTAACCACTCGGCCATGGCGCACTGCCCTGTCTCTCCTGACGCAGTTCTACTGGTCATGTGTTTCCTAGCACACAACATATCAGAGCAGATATCAGTGCAAACCTGTCACAGGGTGGCTCCGCCGTCAGACGGGGTTGAGGGGCTCTTTTAAGTTCCCGGTTGCTAACCTGCAGAGCTAAGTACTCGGTGTGCTAGATCACTGGCGGCCCGACCGAGGCAATCGGTAATTAGGCAACCGGATGGGTTGGCTCGCGTAATTGGCATATCCACTTCCACCCTGCAATGGGTTCGGGGCGGCTTGTTAATCTCCAGGTCTTGCCCTACTGGAAAGAGTCCCGGATTGCATCGGGCGCCCCTTTTTGGGGACAGCTTTGACAGCTCCCGGGTATAGTGCCGCGCTTAAAGCATCCCCAGGCGACTGACTTTGTACGACAAAAATGTTCTCACCCATAACCACAATGTAATAAACATCTTAGGTTACACTTCCCGCGGAGGAGGTGTGAAAATGTCAGGCACGTGTTTACAGCTGAGAATACCCAGGGTTGCCGTTGTTTAAAATAACGTTTAGAAGCAAAACAAATTAAGCTGAATTCATTGTACGAAGTAGTCATTCATCTTTTCAAATAAATTTTAAATAATTAATGTATCCTATAATAATACATAATGTTACAACGCTTTATAACATAACTGAAAAGAGATACATTATCTATGCTGCTATGGTATAGTACTTATATTACCTACAAGAACTAAATGCGTATTATTAGCCTAATATCCCGTGAAAGCTTAGTAAAACATTCCGATACCTTGTTGTAGGACCATCATTACAATTCTAAAAGGGTTAAATTGCATCAGTGTTCATGAATTTGCGAGGAATATTTACTTACAAATTAAAGAAGTACTTTGGATATTCTGGTAGTTAATAATAATTTATAAGCAAAGACTGCACGTTAGAGCTTCGCTTATTGCAATTGTGAGCCGATTTATCCTAAAATATTTTCCTATATTCTATGTGAGCTACAGGTGGTGAATCAAATTTCAGTTGATTTAACAAAGCAGTAAATGCCTCAAAAGTAAAAAGCGAACTAAGGAATTAAAGAAAAACTAGTGAGGAAAATGTATGACTCTTTTTAAATGCTGGAAGCTTTTTACAAGGATGTCTGCTAATTTTACAAGTTTGATTAAACTCAAGCAGTTTAATTTCTTTTTTTTTGGGGGGGGGGCCTTCTGTTAAATACAATTTAAATAAATAATCACGTACATTCCGCATAATAATTAAATGTCATAAACGCTTTAGAAGTCGAGAAAGGTTAGAAATGCTGTTAGGTATATATTACAAGTAATAATAATAATGGCAACCCATGTTAGCATATCCATGTTAGGTTCGATTTCTACGGTCTCCACATCTTAATTAAATTACGCAAGTGCTAAACGCTAATAACTATTAAACACTAATACATTTATAAAACTACACTAAGTAAAACACTATGTAACTTCTATAAATATAAGCTTAATTAACACACATTCAAAGCACGTTGACACAGTCTAAGCTAATTTCTGAGGACACAAGAAAAACATCGCAACAGCGCTTTAACTTGGAGAATTTAGTGAGAAGGAACACCCCAAAGTTTGAGGGTAGAAGACCCTTATAATAGCTTCTGTGTTCAGAAGTGAAAGCTTTGCTTTCGCTTTGACTGCGCATGGGATGGAATGAACGCGGCTACTATAATAGAGAGGGATTTTGACGTCCGACGTAGATACGACGTAGCTCTCGACCATAATTGTCTCAATAAATATAGGGACCGCCATATACTTCCCTGCCTTGCTTTTCACCATTCTTTCCCCGTCAGTAGACTCAGCGAGCGCGAGACCACATTCTCCATTGGCATTTAAATAATCCTAGAACAGAATAATCAAGGCCTCTAAACGTTGGTACTTAATAGAAAAAGTTCAACCTCATACATGCGGCGACACAAGTAGTACTGTAATTAACATTTCCAATGAATACCCACGCCCTGGCATGCGGTTTGCACCTGCAATTGACAAGGAAACAACAATTAAAGAATAATGTGATATAGGTTTAGATACATGAATATCTTGTTTACCATGGAAAAGTGTATAATACCAGGGTTACGTACAATAAACATGCGAAATAAAATTATGTATTCAGCAACCATGCGTATTTGTCATTGCTTATGGCTGATACACAGCTCCATTAACAATGTAAGCTAAGGCCGTAAGTGGAAATATAAAACTGTATTACTGAGCTACTAAAAACTTAAGCTTTAATTTATTGCTCATTTGGTACTGAATGAAAGATAATATTAAAAATATAAAGTAATTTTACAGTGTTAAGAGGTCTGTGGAATAAAGCAATCAAGTCTAACGTGTACCTGCCACACTACGTTCTGTACTTAATAATATTTTATAATGGTTTTATAAAACCTTTATTTAAAATATTATTTTTCTACTTGTACTTTATTCACAATGACAAATAAAAATGGCTTAATTTAGGTATTTTATAACAATACAGAGAAGGCTTAGGCAACAGTTCACTCTTCATTAACCAAGTTTAGCAAGAGGTCTCGAGTTTGAATTTCGGTCAGGGTGAGCTATCAGGATAAAGCTTTCCCTGGGTTTTTCCCAAACTCTGAAAGATGAATGTCAAGCAACTCTAAGCTCTATGCATCATGGACTCATTTGAGCACAATTTTATACATTTCATTCGTCGTCTGGTATGACTTAACGTTGGAGGACATTAATTTACAACAACAACACAGCTTCAGAGAATATACGCGCAAGAGTTAGTGGCAGAGCTAAACAATACAATTTCACCACTTGCTGTTTTTTTTTTTTTTATTTTGCCTTTAACAGTAATGGTCATATCGGCGACCGTTCTCCTCTGGAACATTTCGAAGGTGTTAACTCGTATTTGTTGTGTTGTAATCATTAGATCACGCACACATTCGCACTCTCATTCATGCTTCCAGGCTCTGGGGAAGATGAGGAATCATCTTGGTCGGAGATAATTCCACACCCCCACTGCCGGGAATCAAACCCGGGACCCCTAGCATGGCAGGCAGGTACACTACCGACTGAAATGTGTAGTGTTTAACGCCCGCTTTTACTACATACGGCACCGCAGGTGATGACACTGATGATACATGAGATGAACATGGAGCACCGGTGGAATGAGATGGCGGGGGAAACCGGAGATCCCGGAGAAAACCCGCCCCAGCGCCGTGTTGTCCACCACAAATCTCACTTTGTGGTCGCCTGGGATGGAACCCGGGCCGCCTTGGTGAGAGCCAAGCGATCTAACCACTGAGCCACGGCGCGGCCACTACCGACTGAGCTACGGGTCCAGCCATCCACTTGCTGTTGTAGAGCGTCGTATTCTACAAAATTAGTTTTTCAGTATTTACCCTTTCGCTGTTTTGTTACCAGCCACCGTATGCGCACTTCTTTCTAATCTCAATGCTTTCTCTGATATTAGAGTATTTAGACACTTAACATTATTTTAAATTGCCGATAAGCCCCCACAACTGTACTGAATGTTGACATGCACGGCGGAATAAACAGAACGTGCACTGAGCAATGAGTGCAGTACTCTGTCGTGGCAGGTTTCTGACGTTAATTCGAGATCTTCAGTTCGATATGGGATTCAACGTGGGATTCCAATGTAGGTTTCGACACTTCCAATACTTGTTCTAACAAAAAACTATTTACTTCCTCTACTACTGTCCACCAACGCAAAGGAAGTCCCTTAGAGGAATGTACCACCCTTACACAGTGGGGCAAGGACAGGGAATGTGTGTGACACAGAACGCGTGCTGCACAAGAAGTAAAATCGTTATAAAAAGGCATGCGCCTCTGTAAACTAAAATCGAGAAGATTTACTCACAAAAGTAGAAGCCATCTAAATGTTTTTGAATAGTTTGTAACTGAATTGACATGGGTTGTTATAAACCTGTCGAGGGAGGGTGTAGGAACCTTCTCCAATCCCCCTGCGTCTCATTCCCCTGAGACTTTCTTTGCTGTGGTAAATTATAATTGCTTCTGTAAAGTTAGGATTAGTCCCCCAGCCATGTAGGTCGCCTTGCGTGATTTGTAAGTCACGCAAGGGTTCTAGAACACTGACCTTCACCCATAGAACACTCAACGAGCTCAAGTCTATCCTTCTTTCTCTTCTTACTCCTTCCATCTCCTATACTCAGCGAACTTATCGCTCTTGTTACTTGATGCAATATGCCGTGTAATCGTCTACCACCCCTCCCCTCCCCACCCCCCTAGTACAGTTGACTGATACGCATATTAAGTGTTCATAAAAAATAGGTACCTACTGAAAATTGTGTTAAATGGTCACGCACAATGTTAATTCCAAGTTCACCCCTTGACTCGGTGCTAGCAATAGATCTCTCTTACCACAATACACAAATTCTTTAAGAAGATATATGCTTTCTTGGTTACAAAATCACAATATCCCATTTGTTGAAAATAGCACCAAAACAAAATTGCATCATTTAATTCTAGCCAACAAGCCAACTGAGAAGAAGTTTTTGACGGACCAAATATTGTCAGAATATAACTTTGCAACCTTAAGGCTTCCACCGTAACATCTGGATCTGAATACTATAAAATTAATATGAACTGATGCCAAACAATGGGCTGCTTGTAGAAATGTAACCTTTAACATGAAAGACCAGAGAAATTTCGTTTTCTGTAGCCGAATCGTTTTGTAAGGTTCTGAAAATTAAGAAGTAAACCTAATTGTTAATGTAAACCTAAGTGATTTAGTCAGAGTAATTTCATTTCCTGTTTGAATATCACGTAATGAAAAGAACATTTGTTTCTGTATTGTACTCATCTATTTATTAATTTCCTACCATGGTTTAAATTAACATGTGGTTTAATAAACCTTTTCTATTTCATATAAAACACTGAGCAGCATAGCTCAGGCGGTTTCGTCTGTAGTCGCCTTCTGGAGACCCGGGTTCGATTCCCGTGGCCGACGTACTTGACACATGGGATTTTTCGGGTAGTTTCCGGATCACCAGGCGAATGTTGGGTAGGCTAATTACATCCCTCGAATTTCCTGGCCCTCCATTTCATCTCCATTATCCTTTCACGTCTATAATACACTTATTTTCAGGTGGCAGCTGAGTTCGGATGCACACTAAATGAATTAAGTCTCTTACCACACCTGGAAGGAGAGTGAGAATGATTTCTACATGTGGAGCCATTGATGGTGCATGCATCAACTGCTCCACATGTAGAAATCATCCCCACTCTCCTTCCAGGTGTGATAAGAGACTTAATTCATTTAGCGTGCATCTTTCTCAGCTGCCACCTTAAGATAATCAGACTGTATCTCTCCTCTGGTGGGCACTTTCAGGGTAGAAGTATCGGCGGGTGCCTCAGCGCTGTCGTAATTCCTTGGGTCGGCTGCCCTCTGTCTCCTCTCGCCTCATACTTCCTCCCAGGGATGCCCCAGTTGGGCGTAGGTACAATAAACCACAGGTTTCGGTGACGAATCCCCTCCGTAGTAATTTTAATCCTAATCCTACACATAAAACATAAAATGCTTTAAAGAAATGGTAGCTAGCTCACACCTAAGATTAGTACATTATTAAACAGATAACAAATGTACATACAAACCATGTCTAATAGTGAGTCAACATTCCGCTACTTTTGCTGCTATCTTTCGGTTACCCAAATCAGCGGAACATAACATTGCGTACTGGCAAACGCGAAATCATTGAGGTTAGGTGTGTTCATTCATGGTTTTGTCCAAGTAGTCCAGTTTATTCAATTTTCTTTATAATCTTTATTGATCGATCAGCAGTACAGTGCTTTACAGATCAGAGTGAAAAGAAGGTAACAGTACAATAAGAACAATAACACTCAGGGGTAGGCTAACAGGCCACCCCCTAACTACATTAAGTTAGAACTCCAATAATACTCTCTGTGAAATTATGTCAATATTGAAGATGTAAGACAGACATCAAGCACTAGAATCACTCGAATCTGATGTATCACTCAGAAGCAGGTCCTGTGGTAGTCTCCTCTTCAAGCGTGAGGCCTGGCGCGTGCGGACGCCGATGTTACAATGCACAGCTCCTGGAACTTCTTACAGCGTGGAAAAGAAACGACGAGCGATCCTGCGAATGTAGTCGTGAAGAGGTAACAGACCTAGTTCGTGATGGAGCTGCTGATTACGGATGAACCATGGAGCGTTGGTAGCGATGCGCATGAAGCGATTCTGTATGACCTGAAGACGACGCAGATGACACGTGTGTGCGGCCCCCCACACTTGGCAGGCATAAGTAATAAGCGGACGAACGAGTGATTTGTAGATTAACAATGAAGACTGTAGGCCGAGGCTGGAACGGCGATGCAACAGAGGTGAGAGTTTTGAAAGTCGCCCGGAGGCCAGTGATATAAGACGATCGATATGAGCACGCCAGATCAGTCGATTATTCAATTTAAGTTTGTACTAGTAGACTTAGCAATAACTCTCATGTGGAAGATTATATGAAAGCGAATGTTGCCCCACTCGCAAGTGGCAAGAATATGGCAAAAGTTACTGCAGCTTTTCCGGTGGGATATCCTCTATATATTCCTGTGTAACTAACACGTCTTGAGGCCTGTGAGAGATATATAGATAAGTATAAGTGAGAGAGAAAGAGAGATATAGAAAAAGAGAGAAGGTAAGGAGAGAAAGAAGGAAAGAAGGAAAGAAACACAGACAGAAAGAAAGGGAGAAATAAAGAGAGAAAGAAACAGAGATAGAAAGAATGAAAGAAAGAAAGAGAAAAAGAAAGAGTGAAAGAAAGAAGGAAAAAAAGAAGGAAGGAAGGAAAGAAAGAAAAAGAGAAAGAAAGAAAGAATGGAGTGAGTGAGTGAGTGAACGAATGAATGAATGAACGAATGAACGAAAGAAAGGAAGGAAAGAAAGAAGGAAAGAAAGAGATATAAACGCTGCGACCGGTTTACAAACAAGCCACTGAAATGCATTCATCATTTATGGACCCTTGAACCGGCAAGCGATTTTGGATAGGCAATTTGTTACCAATTTAATTCTCTTTGCTTCTAGGTGTATAACATATTACAAACAACATGTGTATGTTGTATGAATTCCAGTTTCAGTTTGGCAACCTGACAATTTATCTCAGTAATGTAGTTACACGTACTTTAATTTGTGCATTTTATGGCTTAAGTAAATATTTTGACGGTCATTAAAAGTTTCCATCTCTTGCAGTTTATGCTTGAGTAAAATAATGCACCAAAGAAGATACCAATGATAAACATATTCACCGGAAAGTATGAGTGTCACTGACACAAGAATTGGGGATTTCGCCGACCATATGATAAGTTTGTGCCCTTCAAATAATCATTGCTACGGATGAAAGGCTTTTATATCACCCTCCCTGTCACGTATGAGGACAGAAGCATATAAGGCATATACATATATAATCAACAGCAAAGAGAGCTTCTTTGGCCATTAATGTCGGCCTAGGTCTAACTAATTTATTGGGAACATCAGACATAGGAATTTCTTTGCACTCAGGTCAGGACGAAAGGAAATGTAGACAAAATGTTACCAAATTTTGCCCAGTGACGATGCAGGTTACAAACTACCCCTATTCTTCGCACAGCCTGTTGGCGTTTGTACTCACAGCACTCACCAGAACGTGTTTACCTGCCCGCCAGCGACTCGCGGCCGCTATTGTTTATTTTCAATTTTTTAATTTAGTCCGCCAACGTGAAATCATATCGGACGATGAATGAAATGAGTGAAATGATGCTCAAATGAGACCGGGATCCTTAGAGCTTAGAGTTACCCGACATTCATCTTTAAGGATAAGGGAAAACCCCGGAAAAATCTTATTCAGGTAACTCGCCCTGACTGAGATTCAAACTCGGGACCTCTTGAACTTGAGGCAGACACGCTACCATCTACGCTACCGAGGCGGGCGTTCTTTTTTGTTGATATAATAGTTTGGGGGATGATACAATGCTTCTACTTCCAAACAAAAATAAACGTGAGGAACAATGGTAAAATTTCTAAAAAAAAAAAATATTACTAATCAGGGTGTCAGACAAGGGTGTACTTTATCACCTACACTTTTTAGTATTTATATTGACGACCTAGTGTGCAAATGGAAGCAGCTAGTGAATGTAGGTTTTAAGATTTCAAATAAAAACTTTTTAAATATTTTATTGTTTGCTGACGACTTAGTTATACAAAATAGCGAGTCTGCCCTGCAAAAATCTATTTCTAAACTTAGTGAACTTTGTAAGCAATATAACATGAAAATTTCTTTTATAAAATCAAAGGTAATGGCATTCATTGGGAAAGAGCCAATTAGAACAAAAATAGTTATAAATAATCGTTGCGTTGAACAGGTAAGTCATTTTAACTACTTGTGAACTGATGTTAGTTATGACAAGGAATATGATGTCTACAATAAAATATAGAAATTTCAAAGAGTGTGTGGAACAATAAATAGAACATTTAGAAACAAAATACGTAAAGAAACAAAATAAAAGTTCTACGAAGTTATGGCTGTACCTATACTGACATACGAACGTGAGACTTGGACGTTAACTAAAAAGCAACAGAGTAAAATACAGGCTTCAGAAATGAAACTCTTGAGAGGGGTGAAAGGATGCATGAAGAGGGACTTAATAAGAAATGAAAATATAAGAGAAGAGCTGGACATTTTTAGTATGAATGATAGGTTAAAATATCTCAAACAAAAATGGAAGGAAAATGGCAGATAATAGACTTACAAAACAAATATTACAGTATCATCCTAAAGGTAGGAGATCGGTGGGCAGACCCAGGAAACGATGGCTGGAGGACTTCGAAGGCGGAACAGGCACTTGATTACCTATGCCATGAAGTGAAGAAGAAGAATAGTTTGAGTGTATATAACTTGAAGCGAACTGCTTAAGAATTTCTGTCCTTGGTGATCAATAAGGAGGCGAACAAGATAACTGTCACTGTGCCTTTGGGATACCATTTCTTCCAAAAAACAAGTAGTATCACACTTAGCGCATAACTAAAGCAGAACAAGGGGGGGGGGGGCGAATGGTATTGTTACTGATCATGCATAAGTTGTCTCTCGATTCAGTACACGAAGCATTTAAGAGGTAATGAATTTGGGGAGATGGAAAAGTAGGGCAGAATGATTACATAAGCAAAATGGAGAAAGGGACTAATTACAAGTGGGTGGTGTAGTGCCATTGATGTCCTTTGCTTGGTGAAAGGGAGGATGTACAGAGGCCCACATAAGTATTCGAACGTAAACATATTCATTACTTATATTATTTTAAAGCTACGCAGAGTAAGCATACGTAAATACAACTGGTACAAAATAAACTTCAGTGTACCATTAAACATATAAACGCATAAATAACAACTAAAACTAATTTGCACTACCAGGAGAAATAAAACGGCTACTTTACATCTGGACATAAGTATTCGAACAGTGAACAGCTAGTATTAAGTTATGATTCACTTCCTTTGAATTACTGCTGATGATCGTTTGGGCATTGTCTGTATGTGTTGTTTAGTGACTGCAGAGTCCATTATTTCTCCACTCTGTTTGAAGAAGTTCTTTCAGATGGTCCTTGCTTCTGATGTGATGCTTCCTCACAAGCTCCTAGAGTTCTTTCCAGATGTTCTCTATAAGATTTAAATCTGGAGATTGGGGCGGTTTCTTCAAAGTGTGAGGTGTGTTGTACACGACCCAAAGCCTTACAGTTTCGGCAGTATGCTTCGGATCATTGTCCTGCTGGAAGTACTAATCATGACCTATACCAGCTTCTCTGCACTCTTTTTAAGATTGTTTTCAAGAATCCTCTTGTATTCAAATTTGTCCATGATCCCATCTATGAACACCAGTTCCCCAAAGCCAGATGAAGCTATACAGCCCCATACCATCACACTACTGCCACCATGTTTCACTGTAGCTACCATGTTCTTAAGTTCTCATTCTGTATTTGGCAGTCTCCACACTTTAAGTCGTCCATCACTCTTGTATAAGCAGAAATTGCTCTGACCGACCAGAGAAACTTAGCCCAGAATTCTGTTGGTTTCACCACATACTGTTTAGCAAATTCTATACGCTTTTTGTTATTCACCTTATTAACATATGGTTTCTTCCTAGGAACGCGAGCATTGTACCCAGTACTATTTAAAACCCGTTCAACTGTTCTGGTGTGAACTACAGTACCCGAATATTGCTCAAGACATTCTCTAATCTCAGATATAGTGACTCTCGGATTCTGCTTCACCATTTTTATTATTTACCTCCTGTCTCTGGTGGTGGGTTTAGAAGAAGCACCATTTATAGGTTTATTTACAACAGTATTTGTCTGTTAGCGTTGAATTATGCAGAACACTGTAGTTATCCTTCTGTTAATGGTTTTGGTAACTTCAGAGAAAGATTTGTTTTGTTTGCATATATTTATCACGATATTCCTCTCTGCCACCGTTGTCTCCTTACCTTTACGTTCCATATTACCGGTGAATTCACAATTGGCTGAATAACTTTGAGCATACTGTCTTGAGGCATAGCATAAACACAACTGGTATGTGGTAGGGGCGTGTAGGGTACGTCAACCACCTTGCTCTCTGTTCGATTGGGTACGTTCTAATATTTATGTCCTCCAATAAGAGGGACAGTAGAATAAATACAGTACAGAGTGTGTAATAAATACATGCAAAGTGTTATTTTAAATATTGTTTCCGAGACACGAAAGGTTAATGTTTAAATGTTTAACAATTCAACACTGCCAAATAAATATTACAGTATTTATAGTACGTGCAATGTTACATGTTATATTATTCGAATACTTCTGTCGGGCACTGTATGTATAATTTGAAAAATGGGTGCAGAAAAACAAGTGAGAATTATGCTTACAGCATCGTGTCTCGTAATGCTAAGCTTTACAATAAACGTTTATAAATGTAGCTCTGGTGTGGAAAAAGTGAATGCTGCTTATTTATGTTGTACTGGCAGCATACATAAAGGTCGGTGAAAGCACTTCATGGAACTGATTGTTCGGTGTTAAGTGGATGTCGTCATAGTTGAGTTTACCTGTAGAATATACGGAACTGAATAAATAAAATGAAACTAAAATAAATAATGTGACTTTGTGGGTTCGTAAAATTAAAAGTCCAGGTTGCAGAAATTCAAAATGTTTTTTATTTCCGTAGAAAGACACTTGTACAAATCTGATATCAGCAAAATGACGTAACACACACGTACGAAACCTTCACGTCCGTCTGATACACGTCCACCCTGCACCATTAACAGCTCTCGACTGACTGCTTCTCTGCACACACTCGACTCCATCCTAACTCTTATTTATACACGAGCAGCTGTTTTCGAGGTTTCTCGAAAACTGACAAAGCCACACGAAATCACACGAAAGCTACCGATCTTTCGTGATGTAGCGAGAACACCATGGAACCGTCTCTGTCCCTCTCTCCCTCTGATGCGCTCTCTGCCTCTCTCTCTCTCTCTCTCTCTCTCTGGGCGTGGCTTGGGCGCTGTCTCTTTCACTCCCCGCTTCTCTCTCCCTCGACGTTTGCTTACGAGCGGCCTTGTGCCAATAATTAAATAAGCAAAACACTATGAATTCTCAAAGATATGCCTATACCAGAGATTAACGTGTTAGAAAGCAAGGTTACCTGATGCTGATGGCCCATGGCATGTGTATATAGCGAATCTTGGGCCACAGACTGGATAAATTCAATTACGTGTCGAGGAGAATTGCTATAGTATCGGTATCGATGCCTTGTCTGCGCTAGTGGAAAAGTAGACTGGATGTGGACAGCGTACAATAAATCGTAGAACATTTAGTAGCATTAAATAATGTCGGTAGATTTAAATTCAAAGAGAAAAGTCTGATGTTACATTCATATGACTTTCCCTACCCTAATAATTTGTTTTTATATAGTTTCTAAAGGGGATTTCAACAATTGTGTCCTATCTTTAACATATGATAGCTACCGTTGTTATTGAGTCACAGCAGTCATTATTTTTTTCATGTGGTCACAGTTGTTATGGACAAATAGCCATGGAACGTTACAGCATTCAGCAATACGTAGAAATTATTAAAATGTATTATCAAAATGGATCATCTGTTCGGTAAACCTTCCATTATTGCGTGAAGTTTACGGTGCGAGAGAACGATTCGGCGTTTTATCGATAAATTTGAAAGAAGTGGTTCTGTCAGCGATCAAAGAACGCTTGCATGCAATCGACGTAAGCGCTCAAACGAAAATATAGCCGCAGTTCGTGAGAGTGTACGCGAGAACGAAAACAAATTCATTGCTCGTCGAGCGCAAGAACTGGGGCTTTCGCCGACCACAACTTTGCGAATTCTGCATCTGGACTTGAACTTGTACGCTTAGAAAATGGTGTTAACTCTAGAACTAAAGCCAAATGACTATAGGTTGCGCCGTGTATTCGCTGACTGGGCTATCGACTGACCCGGATTTTTGTCGAAAAATCATCTTCAGCGACGAAGCCCACTTTTGGATGGATGGTTTTGTTAACAAACAAACTTGCCGATATTACAGTAATTACAATCTAATGCAGATTCAAGAACGACCACTTCACCACAAAAGATTACTAAGTGGTATGGATTTTCGTGTGGTGGAATTATTGGTCCATATTTTTCCCAAGACGAAGATGGAGAAGCCCTAACTGTCAATGGAGAAAGATACCAGGCTCTTATAAGGGATTACTTTTGGTCTCAAATGGATGTTATGGATCTCGGAAACATCTAATTCGAGAAAGATGGTGCCACATATAATACTACTCTCGCAACAATCGAATTTTTGAAGGAGAAGTTCAGAGATTTCATCATTTCCCGGGGTGGTGATGTCAACTGGCCCCCAAAATCATATGATTTAATGCCGTTGGATTACTTCTTGTGGGATTATGTTAAATCTCGAGTTTATGTCAACAAGACAGAAACAGTAAATAATCTTATTAATAATATCACGCGTGTTATTTGTGAAGTTGGTCCAACGTTCTTCTGTCATTGAAAATTGGGTGATCCGTATAAGCGCAACCCAACGAAGTCGCGGCGGTTATTTAACTGCCGTCCTCTTCCACACGTAATGACATTAATTATGTTCCAAAATATGATAAGAAATAAACCTCTGTCATTTATAGAACGTGTTATATTTAAGTTCAAAGATAGGACACCCTTGTTGGAAGACCCCTTACAAACTATTCTCGCAAAAGCATTTGTATCTACTTCAAATTAATTATGATAAACGTTTACATAGGTATAGTGAGTCAGAAGTTTGAACACGCGTCGGTATATGCTGACCTTGAAGTAGTATCTCTTTTCGTGACAGCGTGAGAAACAACTGAATAGCGATGCACTTTTTTTTTTGTAATTTACGTCCTCCAACGTTAAGTCATATCGGACGATGAATGGAATGGATGAAATGATGCTCAAATGGGTCCGGGGTCCATGGAGCTTAGAGTTACCCGACATTCGTCTTACAGGATAAGGGAAAACCCCGGAAAAACCTTATCCAGGTAACTCACCCTGACCGAGATTCGAACTCGGGACCTCTTGAACGTGAGGCAGACATGCTACCACCACGCTACCAAGGCGGGCGATGCACTTTGATAAGGTAAAGGCACTGTACAATTCCAACCAATAAATAACGGATGTTTCGGAAATGACTCACGAAACATAAAATTTATTGAAAATATTTTGTATGTTTTAAAGAGATCTACGTGTTTTGTGCAATAAGCTTTTGTCTGTCTCTTATGGTTTAAGCGATACAAAAAATTAAATAAAATTTCTTCATAGGACTTCATAGGCTATTCTCAAAAAATTAAAAGTATAGGTAAGCATAAAGCATGTCAATCGAAATACTTTGAACCATTTTTGATAAAATCAAAGGTATTGATGTTTCCACGTAAAGAACAATTTAGAGTGGGGATTCTTCTTGAAAATGTTTATGCGAAATGCTGAACTTAAACATTAACTTTTGTGTACTGCAACCCTTCTGTTCATAAACACACACGCGCGCGCACAGAGAGAGAGAGAGGGGGGGGGGGAGGCGACGTGCACAGACATTTATGTAAAATGCTCTTTTTAATCCAGGGGCTTGTATTTCCGGCGGAATCTCACTATATTACTCATTTTGTTAGCTGTATCACTACTAATGGCACCACAGGTGGTGAACACTGTTACAGTAAATGAAATGAAAGGGAATCTAAATCTACGTTTAAGAAACCTCCTCGGCATTTAGCAGTTATAAGGACTGAGGGAAACCTCAGGACAGTCCTGGCGCAATTTGAACCGCAGACCTTCCATTCACGAGTCAGTGTCTTCATGACGTGAGTCGTCAATTTGTATTACACAGAATCACGGGCTGCCAGTAAAAGTACATTTCATGAATTTCTCCTAGTACCTAATGCAAAGAGCGAACGGCTGGAGGTGGTCTGGAGACTTTTATTTCGTAAATGTAATTCTGAATAAATATTATCATTACGCTTAAGACATTTGGAATAATTGTCTATGAGTTTCAATATAGAATGCGTTATTACAAATATTGGCACCAACACAACAAATTATTAAGGACAGGCGTTTGGCCTCGTGTTATTTTGTAATAAAACCTGTTATTTGAAGCCAAAGTTTTATAAAGCAGGACATATAGACGTCACTAGCAGAGATGGAAGGACAAACTTATTCGAAAGGACTACTCTACCGAAATGAGACCTTCTGGTCAGTAGTCAATAAACCGTTATCAGCCAAATTTACTTGTACAGTGACACATGTTCAATAGCTAATTCGAGGTTACGTCAAATAATTGCTTCTCTAAATGGTTTTTCCTCTCCTTGGATTCCCTTTCGCATTAACAAATCACTTTAAGGAGAATTAAATAATGCACCACCACGTAGAGCTTCTGCAGAGAAACTTCCATAAACAGTGTTGAAATATTGGATAATTTCGAACTCCAGGACAAAAAGGTTTGTTGTTATAATGGGTCTAGTAGAGCTCAAAGAAACCTTGAGGCCTGGCAGATCTGCAGCATTCATGCTTATGGCTTATGTGTAAATACTATTTAGCGAAAAAGCAGGCAAATGTGGTGTTGAAATTTTAAGCAGTAGATATTTTAGACCACCAGGTTTTAAAAACCTATAGGAAACAATATTATTGAAGGGTTAGAACCAGACTGAAAAATTAAATGCCATAGCCGGGATTTGAACCATGGATCTCTTGTCCTACACACGGCTAGTGTGAAAGAACAATTAATTTCCATTAATTGACCTAATAGTGGTTAACTTTAAAGCCCGGGCCTCGTTGTAAGTCGCCATTAAGGTAGTTGTCTCATGTGTTTATGAGAACTCCTATGTGGTTTACCGGGAGAAACACGAGTCAGTTGGAGAATTTAGTGTCATGTCGGCATGTTGGCCATAGTAGCTCAAATGGTTAGAGCAGCTGGACGGAACCAGGAGATCCGTGGCTCAAATCCCGGCTATGGCATTGAACTTTTCAGTCTGGCTCTACCCCTTCATAGTGCGTCCTACACACGGCTAGTGTGAAAGAACAATTAATTTCCAAACAATATTATTATTTGTATTATATTGATGATTTTAAAAGTAAGCTTCCTGGATACAGCATTTCATTTTCGAAACTTGTTTGAAGGAATGTCATTGTAAGATTTCAGAAAAATTAAGATGGAAAAGTCAAGCATAACAAACTTAATGTGGAATTCCAATAGAAACGTATTTGAACGAACAAATGCAAGTTCGAGTATACCTAATTTTAATGAGGATATGTCACAAATTGGAGAAGAAGAGCTGCAGTTACTTCATTCCAATGTACATAGATATTCTGCAATGATAATTATCCTTCCACACATGCCGTATGTAGACCAAAGTTGCAGATTCAGTTATATCACAGGAAGACAACTTTCAGAGTTGTGACGTATTTCAGCCGGGAGCAAGGCCTGCACTGCGTGTGACGTCAGCCAAGAGCCCTGTAGCACCAAGTTGCCTATATAAATGACACTGTGAGTACAGAATCTGAGGGTTCAGTCAGGTGTAGCACACTCGATGACAACAATTTAGCTGCCTCGTACCAAATGGAACTGTTAAATTTACAATGTGTCGATTTATTGAAGGACAAATATACACACAAGAAAGACTTGGCTGATTTTTACAAGAATGTTCCCCAAACCAGATTTCCGAGGTTGTATTCACTTCCCGCGTGGACATTGTGTATGTTTGGCTCCACATGTGTGTGCGAACAATTTTTTCCTGTTATGAAATGAGCTAAGTCCAAACCCAGAAGTACCTTGTCGGATCACAATCTAACATGCAGCCTTCGATTAGAAATTTCCCAGACATTACGTCCTGAGATTGATAAACTAGTTAGTTAAAGAAAAACTAAACAGAACGTGTCGGAAAATGTTCACGTAATTCTGTTCTGAATGGGTCTTCTCTAATTTGCAGAGAAAATTACTTTATGTTTTATTTTATTTACCTTAAAACATGCCTGTTCTTCAGATAAACTACGAGTTAAAATTTTATATATTTTCTCATAGGTAGAACAGAGCCAAAATTTAATTATTTATAAACTGTGACCAATTGTGTAATTAAAGCAGTCAGCATTGATATTACAACACCCAAGATGTAAGTTGTACTATTATTAACACCCGATACGTTTCCTGTCTTTCCTACGCTGTCAGTACCCCAACACATAAAACTATTTCCTTCCTCTTGGGCAGCAAAAATCATCGCGGTGACGTCACACACTAACCTGTCTTTCGTTCGGGAGCATATTTGGCGTTTAGAGCTGACGGAGTTGACGTCACACCACCACACCCTGTCTTCCCCTGAGTTATATAGTCGGATATGAACCATGGATCTTTGAGAACATCTTGTGGTTCATCGGAAAAATGTAAGACAGTTGGGGAATTTAACGTCGTAGCTGCCATGTTAGCTATATTTGTTGAAGGAATGGCACAGAAAGCCAAAAATCTATCGTTCAATTTAAAGCTATGGCATTGAATTTTTCAATATGATTTTACCCTTTGATTGTTCTGCTAGTTCTTTTATGCATAATCTGATTCCCTAATTAGTGAGAAATAATCATTCTATTCGAACGCTGGTTTTCTGTGCCCAACACTGCGGTTTCAACTCTGCTTAAATTTAACATATTTATGGCAGTAAGTTAACTACAGAAAAATGAAATACTGCTGGATATAATTACGGCACACTGGTGGCGCTGACATGAGTCTAGCAGTTGTTAGCGTCGTTTAATAAAACATGGAAATGTTTATTTTATGCGAGAGCAATCAAGCTGGGGAGGCATGATCCCTTTTAAATCAAGAGGGGAGAGGAAGGTACAGTCCAGCAACGCAAAGAAGGTCCCGTAAGGAATGTGCTCTCTTATACAGTGGTACAGCAAATGAGCAAAAAAGTGGTACAGCAAAAAAAGACAGCAAATGTGTGTGACAGGGAACGCTTGCTACACAAGGAGCAGAGCCGTTTAAAAAACATGAGCCCTATTCACTCTGTACACTAAAACCGAGGAGATTCGTTCACAAAAGTAGAAGCCGTCAGAATGTTTTTGAATGGTCTGTAACTCTACTGACATGGGGTGCCATAAACCTGTCCAGGGAGGGCGGGGAACCTTCTCCAACCCCCCTGCTTCTCATCCCTCGGAAACTTACTCTCCTGTGGAAGAGTATAAGTGATTTTATGAAAGTTCTGAAAGAGCTTCCTGGCCTTAATCTATATATTTTCCAAGCAGATAGCAGCACAGTGTACTTTGAATGAGAACTTAATACCACCGTTAACAGCCATTGCAATAACCAATTCGAACCTATTTCTCCGGAACGAGGAATTCCCTCTTTGAAATATGAGACTATTTTTTACTCTATTTACCACTTAGCTAGTAGGTAAACGTTTTATTCCACACAAAAAAATCGGCACCAGATTTAACCTGAAAAACGTGTTTTGAAGCCCTCCGAATTTAACATAACGATTTTCGTTGTTTTCCTTCTTTTTTTTATAGGGGGAGCCTTTGTGTGTATGTGTGTGTGTGTGTGTGTGTGCGTGTGTGTGTGTTAAATACCAAAAGATTGGTATTTAAGTTTATTAGCTTTTAAAGCTCTTATACATAGGTTTTTCAAGATAATCCACCCATCCAAAAATAACCTTCACATGAATTATTTTTCAAAAGCTGCTAAAACGATTTCGATGAAAATAATATATATTTAGGACATCTGCATGGCAAATAAAACCTATACTTTAAGTTCTCTGGGAATAATATGTGAATTCCTCTTCATTGTAAAGGAGTTATAATTTTGTATAAATATTATACTTTAAGAGATAGGCAAAAAGTAGATCTCTTTAAAACATACACTTTTTGTCAAAAATATATTTTGTAGCATAAACCATTTCCGAGATATTTGTTATTACTAAGTTGAATTTTTCAACATTTGTTGTCCTTTTGTTAAACTGTTATCACTGTACAGTTATTACTACGGATAACATGGAAAAAATGTGTAGAATCCTTTTCGAAAGCAACAATTAAATAATTAATGTGAAATTAAGTGGAAAAGTGCTTGTAAAATCTATTTCTAATTGTTCGTGTCAAGTTAATGGTTTATGGTTCATTTGATACGTAATTTACTCATTTCATTTGGTTAGATGTAAGTTAATATATGTTTAATTATCTTGTATGCATTAAAATTTAGGCTCCCTTGTGTGCTTGCTAAGCTAAAATGATATAGTCCAAAAATCATATGCTGGGGAGGCTGAAATTTGTTTAAAAGGTTGAAAAAAACTTCATTGAATACAACGACAATTAGCATTCTGTGAATTATTTTGTGTCTTATTTACGCTTTGTGTCTTTAGTCAATCATTCTGTTTTTATCTATTGTTATTAACAATTTCGGAAATATTGTCTGTTTTAATCAAGTAACTTTTTATCTTAGAACATTGAATTTTTACATGTAATCGAAATACAGTGCTAATAGTGTGGATTTAAAAAGAATATTTACACCAGTAAAATATTAATTTAAAAATGCGATAAACCTTAGTAACTTCTAAAATAACTCATATCTCATTTTTTTTAAATAATACACCAATGAAAGCGTTCATTGGTGGACACATAAAGTTCAGAGTATATCCTTAAGAAATCGAGCGGAATGGCTTAGGCAGTTTCGTCTCTGGCCCACATTCGGGAGACCTGGGTTCGATTCCCGTAGCCGACCTACCTGACCCATGGATTTTCTCGGGGTTTCCCGGGTCACCAGATGTATGCTAGGCAGTTTAATTACATCCCCCGAATTTCTTGTCCATCCACTTTATCTCAATTGATCATTTCACATCATCTCTCATCTGGTGGTCTCTTTCAAGGTAGAAGTGTCGGCGGGAGTTTCGGCGGTGCATGGCGGGATGATGTGCTCTGAGTAAACCACTTCCTTCTTCAGTGCGTTGATTGCTGGTCTCCGAACTGGCTGCTGGGATCGCTCCCGAACCACATTAGAGGGGAATGTCTGTTATCCTGGCCTACTGGGGGAGGTTTCCATCTAAGTAAAATGTAGGGATCTCTGCTCTGTTGTGCCTGCCTGGGACGGCCGCCCTCTGTCTCCTCTCGCCTCCACCTTCCTCCCAGGAATGACCCACTTGGGGGCATAGGTACAGCAGATCAAGAATGGTCGCAGTACTGGATCTCCTCCGTAATCCTAATCCTATCCCAGGAGTAGTTTCATCTTGAATACCATTATTATGGATTTGGTAGCTTTAGCATTGGTAAGATGAGCTATTTATATTCCCTTTAAATGAAATATCTGCTTCTAAACCATCGATTATACACTGTGAAGAACAAACAAGCTCATAATGATATAGCAATGTACCGGAAATGTATGAAAACAAGTTTCACCCAGCTCTGCCGGAATCCATTACCAGCTACTATATATTTCTCCGTCCCTTGGTACCTTAGTACTTCACCAAGTACTTGATATTACTTGCTGAGTTATTGTTTGTATAAAGGAAATTAAGTAGTCGGTATGTCGTTCTAAAACTGGATCAGTTGGCAACCTTCCAAAACCGGTTGCATTTTGGAAGATGCAGGTTCCAGTTATGCGTGATTCAGTCTGCACAGCTGACATTCCAGTTCGTGGCTTTTCCTTGATACAAAGAATAAATATACGCTAACAATTATTGATCTGGTGATTATCTGTTTCAGGTTCTCAAAAAAGACCATAGACGTGGGCGAATGAGGTCGATAAACTAATTGCAACTTCTGAATAATTTTATTACTCGAACCATAAGGGGTAACATGGCCTCTGAAATTAGTCACAACACCCTATGATGAAATATTACAGTATCAATTGCAAAGAATATCTGCTTGTACTAACAAAAGCAGTACACTAAATGGTGAGAGCTGATTTCTTTACAAATCGTTACAAACGTAGATTTTTGGTTGATGAGAGTCATTCTACTAGCGTTTCCGCTTCTCGCAAAATATCTTGATTGGAAATTTGAGTGCTCCTATGTAGTATTGGCATACACCTCGACTTTGGCCTTTGGCTGTATTGATGCTCAGCACTACCACACCAACACGGTAGATCTTTTGTAAGCTTTATGCATAAGTTAGGACCATTTTTATCACTGCCCAAAACGGTAATAAAGTGGATTTGAAACAAATTGGTCTGCATACAGCATACTAGAGCAGTACAAACATTGAATGTCTATTGTATTTTCATATTCATCCTCACCCCCCCCCACACACACACACCACACCACACACACACACACACACACACACACACACACACACAGACACACACACACACACACACACACACACACAGACACACACACACACCACACCACACACACACACACACACACACACACACACACACACACACACACACACACACACACAGACACACACTGAATAACATTGCGCATTGCATCGAGGCCGTTTCGCAAAATGCGCCCTATCCACTTTTATCGTGCATAAAGCTCAAGATTGGTAAACTCCCCCCTCGCGGCCTTAGTCGTTAGAACGCGTCTCTAGCGTTCCACCGCGTAGAGGGTCGCGGGTTCGGGTCCCGCCCTGGGCTTGGGTGTTTATGTTTATAGTATATGTGTGTGAAACTACAGAAAACAGATAGGTAATTAAACGGAAACAATAAAAAACGGTTAAATAAGGAAAAGAAAAATATATATCTATATACATAGATATATATATATATATTTTTTATTTAAAAAAACCGAACTGTTGATATACAACAGAAGACAATTTCATTGTAAAACCCTTAACATGTAGTTTTTTGTTGCTTTAGTAGCTAACATTTTATTGCTGAGCGTATGTTTCGGTCTGCAAATTACAATTTCATATTGTCAATTTTTTGTGGTAATTTACGTCCTCCAACGTTAAGGCCGCGCCGTGACTCAGTGGTTAGACAGCTTGGCTCTCACCAAGGCGGCCTGGGTTCGATCCCAGGGGACCGCAAAGTGAGATTTGTGCTGGACAACACGGCGCTGGGGCGGGTTTTCTCCGGGATCTCCGGTTTCCCCCGTCATCTCATTCCACCGGTGCTCCATCTTCATTTCATGTATCATCAGTGTCATCGCCTGCTGTACCGTATGTAGAAAAAGCGGGCGTTAAACACTACACATTTCATTTCCTCCAACGTTAAGTCGTATCGGACGGTGAATGAATTGGGTGAAATGATGCTCAAATGAGTCCAGGGTCCATGGAGCTCACAGTTTCCCGACATTCGTCTTGAAGGATAAGGGAAAACCCCGGAGAAACCTTATCCAGTTAACTCAACCTGACCGAGATTCAAACACGGGAATGTGAGGCAGACACACTACCATGTATGCTACCGAGGCGGCCATAGTGTCCAAAATGATAACATGTTGAGGTTGCACGAGTCTTTTTTGCAAAAATGATTTGAGTCACAAGTAGCCTGTGTAACATCACTATAATTAAAAATACTATTATCTGTTAGCCTATACCAAAAACACAAAAGAAGCAATATGTCGTTTGTAACATCATACGTCCTGTTAGTATTCTGTACCCCGTTACAGAAATGTCCTTCCAACTAATGATGTGATTAGGATTTTATGCTTAATTATTTTAATCAAAACCAAATTAGTAAGAGACAAACCATTAGTCAAGAACCTTGAGCACATCATATCTTTTTCCTCTTCTTAATTTTGATTTTATAGGAGCAATGATATCAATTACCTCGTTTGCATACATAAAGCTGTATCAGTGTTAGTTCTGACAACCAAGAACCTCGCTTTCCAAAGTCAGTCATCACTGAATAACATCGAAGAAGCATAAATATATCAGGAGGGTTTGAGTACGAATGTTGATATGAGTGAAAAGATGTCCAAAAGTTTTTCCTTATCCTAAAAGGCAAACGTATATCAACTCTCTGGACCACCGGAGTCAATGTTGGTACTACATCAAGCAAAGGAATTTCTAGGATTAGGATTACTACGGAGGGGATTCGGCACTGCGACCAGGCTTGATTTATTGTACCTATGCCCCCAGGTGGGACATCTCAGGGAGGAAGGATGAGACGAGAGGAGACACAGGGCGGCCGTCCCATGGAGCCACGACATTTTATTTAGATGGAAACCTCCCCCGGTAGGCCAGAACACCGGATATTCTCCCCTAATGTGATTCGTAACCGGTTCTAGCAGCCGTTTCGGAGACTGGCAACCGATGTACTGCAGGAGAAAGTGATTCATTCAAAGCATATCATCCTGCCATGCACCGCCGAGACACCCGCCGACACTTCTACCCTGAAATGTGAAATGTGTAGTGTTTAACGCCGCTTTTACTACATACGGCACGGTGACACTGATGATACATGAGATGAAGATGGAGCACCGGTGGAATGAGATGGCGGGGGAAACCGGAGGTCCCGGAGAAAACCCGCCCCAGCGCCGTGTTGTCCACCACAAATCTCACTTTGCGGTCGCCTGGGATCGAACCCGGGCCACCTTGGTGAGAGCCAAGCGGTCTAACCACTGAGCCACGGCGCGGCCACTTCTACCACCAGAAAGAGACCACCAGATGAGAGATGATGTGAAATGGTAATGGAGATGAAATGGAGGGACAGCGAATTCGGGGGATGTAATTAACCAACCCAGCATTCGCCTAGCGACCCGGGAAAACCCTCAAAGGTATGTCAGCCACGGGAATCGAACCCTGATCTCCCGAAAGCGGGCCACAGATGTAAGGAATTTCTAAGCATTAATGCCTGGAAGACAAAATGAAACTGAATTATTGCAGGACTACATCTAGTGACGTCACCCCAATCCCTCGTACAGTCTCTTGGCCTTTGCGGATAGGTTTACTCTCGGACCATGTTTACCCTTCAGCAACTCATGGCTGCTGCTTATTTACATTCTTTGTACTTACATAATCGCTTTTTTGTGGATAACGTAAAGTCATCTGCTTAAATCCTATGCTTACTAATAATCTCTTCAACAACCTTTTCTGTAGATCTGACATGTTATAGAGCGGCATTGCTGCCGCCTGTGCTATAAAAGTACATAAGTAGTTTGGCAGATGAGGCCGAAAATCCGAAAAGCACAGCAATTTGCCAGAAAATACGAAAATCACTAGTGGAAGTTTGTCAGCGCGGCCAACTCTGGCGACTTATCACTAGATCTGGATTACCTTTTTAAGTCGTATAGCGACAGAATTTCAAAGACAGAATTTGTAACAAACTTAGGCAACATTCAAAGTCTATTCTAGAGGATTCAAATTTTTGGCTTGATAAATTTGTTAGCTAAGGTTTTTAAATATCAACCTTTATTTTTCTGAGGAGGGTTGAGGTTGAATTCTATCTCAAAAAGTATAAGCAAATTAAATGCTACAAACCGTCAAAACATTTCACGCGCAGTGGACTTATGGGTACATGTAGATTGCTATAAAGATGGGGTGACATCAAACCCGATTAAAGGGAGATTTTGCACTCACAGTTCCCTTCCTTCCACATTCCAATGCGGAGGCAGAAAGCCCTTTTGGTCAGCTGAACATTGTTAAAGTTGAAGAATTAGCTTAAATGCTCCAACTTTGGCAGACGAATTTGCTGTATTGCAGGAATAATTCTAGAATTTTACAAAGTAGTGTTTACTCTTTCGAAATCTCAAAATATATGAGTGAATTTTTGTATATAATTAAGAAAGCGAATCCTCCTTCATTATGTAAATGCCTTCTATTATTTTTAGTAAATAGTTTGGTTTAGCCATTTTTAATTTTCGATTTGGCTTCTTTTAGCTAACTCTAGTTGGCTACACTGGTGAGCTACCATGTGCTACTTACTATTCCCGCAAGCGAACAGAAAACCTCTTAAATGTGTTCTCGTCAGAGCCCTACAGACACAGATTAATATCGATATAATTATATAGTTAAAACAATTAAAACAAATTAATAAGTAAAATGTAGCAGTACCAGACTGTCAACTCGATGTTGGGAGTAGGTGTCGCATCCGTTATGCGGCTAACTGCATTATCAATCGATCATACTTGCCAGTGGTGCTGATCTCGCCCACTTACGGAAGGAAACTGAAAGGATCAGGCTTTCTAATGGTTTTCTCAACCTGGAGGAAAAACACTATTAAACATACAGGTGGCTCTCCTTTCAGTTTGTTTTATGCTGGTAGATTGACACAATTAGTTTGCTTTTAAATTGACAATGAGTTTGTTCATTTGCAATAAGGTTGGAAAAGAGGAAGGACCGTTATTTCGTATAGTTTAACGTTAGTCTTTATAAAACCGAGAGGGATGGATCAGGCGTTTTTGTCTGTGGGCCGCATTCAGGAGGTCCGATTTCGCTTCTCGTGGTCGGCCTACCTAACCCATGGGTTTTTTTGCGAGAGGGGGTTACGGGAATTTTTCAGGGGGGACAGGCGAAAGCTGGGTAGATTAATTACATTCCTTGAATTTTCTGTCCCTCCATTTCATCTCCACTGTCATTTCACATCATTTCTCATCTGGTGGTCTCTTTCAGCGTAGAAGTGTCGTTAGGTGTCTCGGCGCTACATGGCAGGATGATATGCTCCTGGTAAACATCTCCTCCCGGCCGACTGGCCTGTTAGGCCGTTGGGATACTAGTTGTACTGGCCTCCGGGGAGTTTCCAACTGGTCAATAGTAGGGAACTGTCCTCTGCACTGTCGTGACTTCTTGGGTCGGCCGCCCTCTGTCTCCTGTCACCTTATCCTTTTCGTAGGGGAGAGAATACGTCTCCTTCAGCTGCCAGGTGCGGTCGCTGCGGACTTTTAGCACTCGTGGTACTTCTGACGTAAGAAGTACGTCGGGTCGAACTTTCCGAGCCCCTCCCGAAAGGGAGTTGTTCGATTGGGTAGGTTTCGTCGGGGCAGTGGTTCCCGAAACCCAAGGGTACTGGGAATGTCTAGTTCACTCGCAGACAGGGTTGTGAGATGCCTCAAGGTCTCCGGTACTAGCCTGGAGATCTAGATCACTGGCGATCCGACCGAGGTTATCGGTAGTCTTCCCGGGTGGGTTGGCGCGCGTAAGTGGCGTATCCTCTTCCACACTGTAATGGGGAGGGGCGGTTCTGTAACCTAGGTACCGTCCTACTGGAAAACCCCGCGGAGTCGCGTGTGGCTCCCCGGATTTAAGAGGGGGACCTCGGTGCCCAGGTAGACCCTGACCACAAGTGTCAGCTCATCCTTCCTCTAGGGGATGCCCCCATGGAGAGTAGACACAATACTTACAGTCTGGTTGACGTACCGAATCCTCTCAGTAAGATTCTGTCCTATCTAATTCTACTCTTTATATACTATAGCAGTTTACCGTCCATTAATTTAAAGTTTGTCTATCTACAACGTCAGAAACGCTATTCATTTGCATTCTACAATAATGCGTAATTTATAATAAAACTGATAACCCGCCATGCACAAAGAATATTACCACTTAGCTTTATGCAAAAACATTATATAATAAATTAAAACATGAACTGAAAAATTATTTAAATATCTACATCAGCAAAAAGTAATTATTCCAAAAATAAATACGTCATCGTACCTTTTTCAAACTTGAGCAAAATGTCTCACACTATCCTCAGTTTGCAACAGGATTTCTTCGTTGTAGAGATGTTTCCAAAGTTGGATAGCCATATGTAGCATGACAAATGGTCTCTCACCTCCTTTGCTGTTCGATCGTTGTCTATCAGCCGTACAGGATATCGTCGACTATTCCACAACTAGTTGTTAATTCTTTTATTGTATCTGCTTAAATATGAGTCATAAGATCTCTTCTTTTCAAGGGTGGTTACGAGTGAAAGAAATAAAATTTGAATAAGTTAAATTTCGGAATATATAAATTAAGTTTATTTTCAACAACTTCGATGTTTCCATTCGTCGATCCTTTCTCACAATGACAGCAGCAGTGTTGATGTTTTCTTCCATAAGAGCAGTAACTGGAGCACCGGGACCACCTTCCTTTGCAATTGATTGTCTTCCCTCTTTAAACATTTTAAACCACCTTCGATCTGTGCTACAGGGAAGAACAGGTTCTCCATAGGCCTCCTGTAACATTGTATAGGCCTCAACTGAAGATTTGTTGAGATGAAAGCAGAATTTCAAAGCCGCATATTGTTCCTCGCGTGTTACCTCCATTGCAGCGGTAGGCGATAGTGAACATGTCTGAAGTTCAGGAGTACCAACAATGGAACTACTACGGCGTGTTTGTTTCACATTAAGTTAACAGAATTTTAGTGCGAAAAATTATGATCATTCTTTACTGAACAGCCCTCGTAAATTAATTTTCCACCATTTTTATTAAAAATGATACTTCACAATACAGTAGGAATCCTTTAACCACTAGTAATCTCAAATATAACTTAAATATTTAAAATATTATGGATTAAAGGAAAATAACGTCTGCTCACTCCTGAGTACGTTGATCGAAAGATGATTTCTCTCCAAGCTTCTTCAGCAAGATTATTGATTTTTACTTCCGTTACCATCACCACAAATATATATTTTGTTTATATGATTGGTCAATTTCACATATCACGTCATTACATGAACCACTAAATTTCCTTAATCTTTACATCTTTCCTTTTCCATGTAATTTATATTATTTTAATCAAATTCCCAAATTTCCAAACCAATTTCGAAACAGTTTTATATTTCCTGGGGTTCAAACCTAAACAACCGTTACAAGTTTATGTAAAGTGACACTTTTAATTTTTTGTACACTGTACAAATCATAAATTTCTTAGCAGTTAACTTGCGTTTAGTTAATGATGTTTTCTTGGGTTTTTTTCTTATATCCATTGCAGACTACTGCCAAAAACACTTAAAATAAACATTATCCATGAATTTCTATCTCCTTAAGGTAAAGTTAAAAATGTTTGAGTTATTTACTGGAGTAATAAATAATTCATAATATATATTTTAATCCAAGTTAAATATGAGACATAGAAGAAAAACAAAGTAAGCGAAAAACTATTTTCAGATTGACTCTGCAACCACAACACTCAAGTATATTAAGTTTAAAATGTATCCAAACCAAATAACTGTTTATAGCAGTCATGGGCATGACAGTCTTTTCTTTTCTTGTAAGATAATTATTATGTTTGGAATACAAAATTGGAATTTCATTTCATAATTTTGAAAAATACACCACAAGGTTATTTTCTTGTACATACATGGAAAAAGAACAGCAAATATTTGCATTAAATACTCAAAGAATTGATCTATAATATGGAAGTTTTCATAGAATATACGAGGGCTGTTCAATAAAGAATGATCACAATATTTTTTTTTTGACAACGTACCTTTACTCATCCTCATAATTTTGATGGTCCTTCTCAAAATAGTCTCCCCTGAATGCGATGCACTTTTCCCTGCTTTTCTGCCAGTCTTCAAAGACATGCAGGAAACCATTTTTGAGAGATCCTTCAAAATCGCCTCCGCAGCCTTCACCACTACTTCTGATGATGAACAATGCCTCCCAGGAAGGCGTTTCATCAAGTTAAGGAATAGAAAAAAGTCATATGGGGCTAAATCCGGACTATAGGGAGGGTGAGGGATGCACTTCAGGTTGATTTTTGCAAGATATTCAGCAACAATATTGGCAGTATGCAACAGTGCATTATCGTGGTGCAGCATCCAGCCTGCTTCATGAAAATGTGGTCTTTTGCGCCTGATATGGACTTGCAATGTTTTCAGGACATCCCTGTAGTATTGACCAGTTACTGATCTGTGTGTAGGTACAACATGCTGATAAACCATTCCATGAAGATCAAAGAATGAGATGACCATAACTTTCCCAGCAGAAGCAACCCCTTTTGCTGTTTTGGGGGTTGGTGATGAAGGAGATTTCCACACTGAGTTTTGCTGTTTGTTCTCAGGATCAAAATGAAGTAGCCAAGTTTCATCAGCAGTTTTTACGTTTGGAAGAAACTGTGAATCTTCCTCTAACATCAACTTTAACTGCATGTTACCTCCATTGCAGCGATAGGCGATACTGAATGTCTGAACTTGCCTGGATCTCACAGGCGGGAACCAGGAGTACCAACAATTAAACTACTGCGGCGTGTTTGTTTCAATTAGCTAACAAAATAGAATAAGATTGAATTTTAATGTGAAAAATTATGACCGTAAAAAATTATGATCAATCTTTATTGAACAGCTCTCGTATAACAAATGTTTTGTAAAAAGATAGTCTAATTTGTTAACGTCCAAAATTCACAGCGTAGTTCACTTAAATTTTGCATTCATTGATTACATGCAACGTTTTGTCGAAACAAACGTTTTGTAGTTTGCCTTGTCCATGTACTTGAAACTACACTAAAGTGAAAAATGAGCTGAAAAAAATGTCTGCTCTCTTAAAGTACTTTTAAAAGCATTTAATTCTTTCTAAAAAGGTCTGCATTATTATGCACTCTTTAAAAGTTGTATAAAATAAAAGTAGGAACCATTTGTTTGTTTTTGTCACACTAAATGATATACTAGCTATTACATAGTACAAAAGTATGTAAGTGCATGTTGTTGATTATGGAGGAGAATACAACTGATTGAAAAGAAATAACAAATAAAACTATTCTTGACTGCCATTTGCCTTAATAAAGATATAGAGAAACAAATTGTAATCGCTTATGATTCGTATCGGAAAATTAAGTTTATGAGATATCCAAGGCTTTGTGCATTCGTAGTAAAGTCACGTATGTATCTTAGTAAGTGTCCTTAAACTCATAAACACGTGTTTGATAGCTATGTCTGTTTGCCACTTCATAGTAGATGAAGACATCAAGTCACATGAGTGTTCCTTAGTTTCTATTTGCACGATATAAATATGTTAATTTTACTATGCATGATGTAAATGCAAGGTATTCAAATTAAGCTATTAGATTCAGGCGATCCCAAAAAAGGCCGGTTTGCAAATATTTTGGCAAGGTTACTGAAGTGGTTCGTGTTATCACCGCCTCGGAATCTGTGAATACGTGGGGATAAAGAATGTAGGGCCTCCATAATGAGGAGGAGAAACCTTGAGATGAGGACCGTCACAGAGGACCTTGCACAAAAAAAGACGAAAGAAAGAGTATATCAGACTTAATGAAACACATCAGAAACGTAAGAGTATAAATTAGCATACTCTTTCCAAACTTGTTTTGTCGGTGCTTTAATTTTCCTTGTGCATTCCTTATTTCTTCTTCTCCTTTTGTTTTTATTAAACTTCCTTTTTGTAGTCTGTAACTTCACTTTTTACTGCGAGTGTTTTCTATACTTTTGTTCTTACTGTTTGATTTTGTAATTATTTATGCAGTATTTTCTTTTCTTTTCATTTTCTTCCTTTTTCCATATTTCGGAACCTCATTCTTTATTCCGTGTTATCTTTTTTTCTTTTGTTATTCCTTTTAGTTATACTACTTCTCAACGTTCCCGCCTATTTCTGTACACACTGCCTTCCTTAATTCATCTATTAAAATGTTCAGTTTCAATTTTACATTCGCTTTTTCTTCTCTGATTTTTCTTTGGTTTTCTTTTATTCTTTCTTCAAGAATTGATGTTGTATTTACATGGCTTCTATTACTTAAGACACAAGCGATTGGTGGGATGAAAAGCAGATTGCTTCTGAACACCTCCCCACGTTCATCATGGTGCCGGCCGGCCAATAGGGTCAATATTTCTTACTTGAGTTCTACGGCCCCCGGCGTAAGTTCAAAAGACGCGAAGGGAGAGGTCCTTGAGCAATTTGGATCTATTAGGAATCCGTTACATATATATTTTACGGTGAATCACGCTTGCGTGCAAAGCTCAGGGTGGCTCTTGCCATTCACATCTCACTGTCAGAGATCAAGCAGCTACAAAGTTCATGTGATAGTGTTGTGTAGTGTTTAACACCCACTTTTACTACATACGGCACCGCAGGCGGTGACACTGATGACACATGGCATGAAGATGGAGCACCGGTGGAATGAGATGGCGGGGGAAACCGGAGATCCCGGAGAAAACCCGCCCCAGCGCTGTGTTGTCCACCAGTCGCCTGGGATCGAACCCGGGCCGCCTTGGCGAGAGTCTAGCGGTCTAACCACTCAGCCACGGCGCGGCCTGTACATACATGGTAGACGTGAAAATTCTGCTGGGTATAGTACCTCGAACCTCAACCTGGGTCGCAAATACCCAGAGTTTATCAGAATACCCAGAAGTTGAGAGGTAACTTAGGCGATGAAGTTACAAAGTCTGAATTTGCAACACAAGCTTCACATAGGTCTTACATTGTCTTCAACCATTAGAAAACAGAGCGAGGTGGCGCCATGGCAACGTGTGCGAATACGAGGTCCGAGGTCCCGGATTCGATCCCCGTGGCCTACAAATCTAACCATAGCTTTTCGCTGTTTTCCTTGGCCATTAGGCGAATGCTGGGTTAATAATTTCTTTTCCGCTACTCCCGATCTTTCCATTTCATTTACATTTCATTTCATGCCTCTGTAGCGTGGTGGCAGCGTGTCTGCCTCACATTCAAGAGGTTCCAAGTTTGAATCTCGGCCAGGGTGAGTTATCTAGATAAGGCCTTTTCCGGGGTTTTCCTTTTTCTGAAAGATGAATTTCGGGTAACTCTGAGCTCTAAAGACCCTGAGCTCTAAAGGCCCTAAAACAATAAACAAAACAACAACATTAATTTCAATTTGGTCTTTTCCGGCTAGGAAGTGTTTGCGATGAGCCTTGCTGTTCTCGGCATCTGGGTGGTGTCTCGGTCGTCTGCTCTGCTGGGGCGGTCCGGTGCCGAACCGCTGCTGCGTAGCGAACCCTGGCGCTCTTGTTAGGGACCCTCACGCTGGCTCGTGCACCTGGGCCGAGTTCCGACACACCCGCAGGCCGCTGCCACCTCATCCCTTCCTCGGATCTGACACACAATTTCTTCTCTGTAGGTTCACTGTGGAATCTCCTCCATTTGTAATCCTGTCTGGCCAGTCATTAGAAAGGTGTGAGATAATTTATACATTATGTATGCTTGTGTAGTTATGTATAAAGCGTTAAAAAATTTAATAAGGTGTAGTTTACGTTCGGTACGAATGTCAAAATATTATAATAGTAATAAACTTTGCTATAGTTAATGAAGAATGCAGTCGAAGGACCGTTGTTACCCCTCTTCCCTCGAATAGGAATTGATTCTTATCTAACTTTAGCCAATCAGAAACATCCAAATATCTTTACCATGTGGAGTAAGTTCACGTGATATGAGCTAGTTCCGCTTTACTGCTGTGAACACCTTAGTTGCGATGTTGCCTAATAATCAAAGGTTGTAACGTGAACTTACTTGAAATACATGTTTAATTTGAAAATAAGAGACTTTTGTTCTACAATTATTTTCATGTTTCTATGTTTCACTTCAATGTAAGTTTGAGAATATCGGAAGTCACTCTGCAGATTTAGGTCGTACCCTTTGCTTCCAGTTAACCATAAAACGTGAGACGAGCAGGGCCATGAAAAAAAACACGCTTCTCATTTAGAAAGAAGAGCTAAGTGCAGGCTGATAGCCTTGCTATTGATATTAGATAAATATACTGACAATAAATCAGATGAAATGCTGGTGAACCTAAGTAGAGCTTAATGAGTGCCAAGGAACAAAAAAGTAGCATAAACATCTGACACGAGTTTTGCAAGTGAACATGCTCTCTGGATAAAAAAGAAAGAAAAAGAAAGAAAGCAGGAAAGAAAGAAAAAGAAAGAAAGTAAAATTATTGAAATACCGCGCCAGTGGCACAGATGCATCCAGATACAATAAATGAAGATGGATATGACTTGGATGTAGGTAATACATATTTTCTTCTTGCATTTGGAAACACAGTCCTCTTGGAGCTCTCCGTAGATTGAGTTGTTTCTTCATCCTTGGAGTGTTAATCTTGTTGGCATTTATTCCGTACCTTCATATCCGTAAAACAAATTATTTTAATGCAATTTTTTAAATGTTAAACAATACAGAACTGTACCCGATACATTCAACTCAAACCCGTGTTATTTACAGAGGACACTTTCTTAAATATAAAGCTGAGATAAGAAATCATGTTGAACACACATATGAACAGCTCTGTAAAGATACTAGGTTTGAATAAGTCAACGCCAAATGGAGTAGCTAGAGTGGAACTGGGAAGACCTTGCAGAAGTGGGGTAGTTATAGAAAGATGTTTAAAATATTGGTATAGTTGTATAAAAAAGCATGATGATAATACATTAAAGATCTGTCTAGAACAACAAGAGAATTCAACATGTAAGGACAGCTGGTGGGCAGAGAACGCCGGTCAAAATAGGGATGGGAGATATCTGGCATGAGAGAGAAAGAGATGTAAAACTTTTTGGACAATTATTAAGAATAGGATAGAGGACATTGACAGACAAGTGACGTGAGGAAAGCTGATGAATAAGAAATCATTAAATGTATACCTGAAAATAAAGACAAAATGGGGAAGGGAAACATATACAGACATGGGAGGGTTTAGCTTGGTTAAGGACAGGAGCCATATTGAAAGGGGGTTCACCAAAGGAGTGCATTCTATGTGGAAAGAAAATAAGTTTAGAACATTATGTAGTGGAGTGTAAAGAAATTGAAAACTGGAGGAAATTAATATGGGATGAGAACTGGAATAATAAAGGGGCTTACGTAGTAACAATAAAAATGCTTACGTTGAAAAGAGAGAAAAGAATAAGGGATGTGGGGAAATTTGCTGACAAAATCAAAGAGAAAAATGTTGAGAAGGGCAAGGAAGCAAGAGGTAGAGAAATGGAAGACACAATCAGAACATTAGGTCAAGGTCGTATAAGGGCTAGGATAGAGGTAAACGGCCAGGGAGCTAACACCACTATCAGCCTGTAATATAAGCAGCTGACAAATTTGTACCTAGACTAGAATTGTAAAACTTGTAATTGCGATTGTAAGATATGGAAGTACAAATTATTATTATTATTATTATTATTATTATTATTATTATTATTATTATTATTATTATTATTATTATTATTATTATTATTATTATTATTATTATTATTATTATTATTATTATTATTATTATTATTATTATTATTATTATTATTATTATTATTATTATTATTATTATTATTATTATTATTATTATTATTATTATTATTATTATTATTATTATTATTATTATTATTATTATTATTATTATTATTATTATTATTATTATTATTATTATTATTATTATTATTATTATTATTATTATTACTATTACTATTACTATTACTATTACTATTACTATTACTATTACTATTACTATTACTATTACTATTACTATTACTATTACTATTACTATTACTATTACTATTACTATTAGTATTAGTATTAGTATTAGTATTAGTATTAGTATTATTATTATTATTATTATTATTATTATTATTATTATTATTATTATTATTATTATTATTATTATTATTATTATTATTATTATTATTATTATTATTATTATTATTATTATTATTATTATTATTATTATTATTATTATTATTATTATTATTATTATTATTATTATTATTATTATTATTATTATTATTATTATTATTATTATTATTATTATTATTATTATTATTATTATTATTATTATTATTATTATTATTATTATTATTATTATTATTATTATTATTATTATTATTATTATTATTATTATTATTATTATTATTATTATTATTATTATTATTATTATTATTATTAAATATAAAGCTTGGATACAATATATTTTTCAAACTGTGTCGTTTTGTTCGATGTATGTAATCTTCAAAAAATTATAATAATTACATTGTTGTGTATCCTTTACAATATCCTAAATTAATTTAACGTAGCATAATGAGACAAAAATCTTGTTTTCTATTTCCATCTTTCAAAATGGTCGTCAATGTAAGCATAAACATACTTGTAATTAAAAACACGCTACATCTTTCCTGGACTCAATTAATTGCTTTTGTTTTTATCTGTTGGTTGTGGATGTCAGATATTTGCAATTAAGATTCCGTCTTGTCTCCACATTGAATGTTTTCTCCAAGTCTGAGTGACAGAGTTGATCTTTAAGAAAAACCTAAAGAGGTACATATTCCTTCGCGGAGTAGTTACTCGGCCTTCATACGACTTTCTTGTGACCACAGAATTCCACATGGATAACATATTTGTTATAATTATGGCGAATATGTTTTTATTTCTTTTACTTTGGGATTCTGTATACCTTTCTCATGTTCAGGCGGGTAAAACTTGGCTAGTTATTAGCAATTAGTGTGCGGTTTTGTACATTAGGTTCTCCTAAAATGGAGATACGAAACCTTGGCTTCCCAAGTTCATTATTCAAAAGTAGGCCCACCTGACCTTCTTCTGTCGAGTTTCGTCAAAATCAACTTATCTTTGATCGTTTATTGCGTTTGATGAATGTTCAAGTAACACCCAAGTGTCTATTTCTGCAATAGAGCAAGTTGAATCTCGAAGTTCCGTTTATTGCTGCATTTTGTAAAAGGTGGCATCATGCCATTTATAAAATGTTCCGTTTTTTGTAACAGATTCACAGCAAAAGTTGTTTACCGGTTGAGTTGCTCGCCTTCAGCAACTGGATTCCCTCATTAAGTTAGAGGTTTTCTACTTTTTTTTTCTCTCCTTTCTTTATTTTTTGTCCCTTCCATGCGGCAAATTGCAGAGCAAGCTCTAGAAACGTTCTTCCAGAATGAGCTTCCGTCCAGTAGATCACTAGATTGCCGTAAGTTAATACCACATTGAGTTTCAAAGGTCGAACAAAAGTATCGACGAAAGCGAAAACACTAATTTATCTACAGATTATAACAATATGTCACATAAGTTGTTTACTATGGTGTTGAACATCATGCACTGCACTGGAAAATTATTCTGTTTCGTTAATTTTAAACTAAAATGGCCACAAAGTAAAGAACTGTTGAGGTGGAAAACACTATTAATAAATATGTTTTAATTATATAAAATCCATAGTTTTAAATTGTTGTCATAAGTCACCTTTATTATCTACTTTTTATCTATTACTTAACTTGCTGGTTCAGTCCGAAATAATTATATATATTTATTTTAATTGGCTATCTGCATTCACTACTCCCTAACCCTAATTTTGATTTAAATTTCCTGAGATCGAATTGCGGATGGTTACAAATATGATACTCGTTCCTTCGCTTTGAGATTGGATTTGGAATAAAGTACGTTTAACGTATACACGTAGTGTATTCGGGAACACAATTAAACTCAACAGTACTAAAACATGATAAATAACTGCCATTGATTGGGGTGATTTCACACCTCAAAGCTTATTCAAAACAGTTATATGTATTATACTTGTGATCAAAATGGCATTATTACAAAGGTCTTCATTTAACATTAGTAGTTTCTGTAGAGTTTTTTGGAAAGTACTATTACAAATCAAGCATTTCAGGAGAATAAACTAATTTTACTGAAGTTCCAAACCTGTGTGTATTAGTTAATTGTGAGTCATACATCATTTAAAGTTTGCGAGTAAAGTGTTTGATTTATTGATTAATGAGTGTAAGAACCAAAATATAATGTTGATAAAATATTATCGAAACTGTTTTGATGATATCTTAAGAATTTGGTGATCAAGATCCTTCAGTTGTCTTGCAATGAATGAATTTCACAGTTAGCTAAATATCTTCAAATAAGAAGTGTAAACACTCATTAATGAAGTAACGTCACTTTTGTTTTGGAATTCTCGAATTGGCGAAGCCCATGCTTTCTTCGTCTGTGAAAATATTCCATCTTAGAGTGCACTTAAGAGGAAGGAAGTTATAACATTTTAATAATGAATTTTACATCCAAATATCGTCTCTTATTGTATTAATATAAAATAATAACTTTCTGACACATTCACCACCACAGAAAATAACTTTTTAGCAGCACCAATTATGTCACTGTTTTATTAGGAAAGATTGACTTAGTTTCATAAAGGTATCAATGCATGATCTACAAACCACTAAACGCCTGTTCAGTTGATGTTCTTTCTAACAGAAATTAATGGGCTATGTCCAAACATTTAATTAGGATATAAAAATATGGCCTTAGTGTACGAAACCTCTTTTTAAAAAATGCTATCTTCTTGTCTTGGCGTTACACTTTCCTTTTGGTATATTGATGGTGAGCTAGAGAAGTAACACAGAAGACAGAAAACAGGAAAAGGTTAAACCGTAAACAAGGTGCTCATCAGCCAAGCTGGACTTTTTGGAATGGCGCAAATGGAGGTATTCTTATTAATAACATGGGATTTTTATCAAATATACCGAAAGAAAAAATCGTATATGTACAGTCAAACAAATACTATTTTTGCCCTTTACAAGTTCGCTTGCATGCCTTATGTCTTATATATAGTATTCTTTGAAAAGTTATTCTTCTAGCCAGCTTACATTATTAGCTCATGCTTTTGCCGGGAAAATATCTCAAACTAAACAGTTCTTTCCGGAAGCATAAAGAGTAAATTCAGGAGTAAATAATACGAGAGCTATTACGATGAAAAATTTAAAAAGTTCAATATGTTAAACATATTTTAATCGGGGTCTATAGGGACATTTTTCAGAAAATAAAGTAACGGTTCGTTTCCGAGTAAAGTGTAGCTTTGGGTTGCAGTTGAGAAACTTTCAGTTGCAGCTCTGAAAGATGCTGGACCCAGTAACCGAGCGGGAAGAAATGCTTAAGACTCGCGTTTAGGAGGTCCCAGGTTCAATTCCCGCTGACCGACCAATCTGGCCAAAGAGTTTGTCTCGGTTTTACTTGGTCATTAGGCAAGTAGTGATTTGGTTACGTTTCTTTTCATCTTCATTTTAACTCAGTAGGAATTGTGAGAAGCGAGAAACTCGTTATGTTGGTACCGAGATAAAGAATCTTCAGCACACGTTAGGGACCCCACGCTGTTTCGCTGGTTCCGGCACACCCGCTAGGCACTCCCATCTCCTCCCTCCCAACCAGGGTTAGTGTGGAATCCCCTCCGTTTGTATTCTACCTCTATCTCCACCCCTAAACACTATTTTTGATACTTATCCAGCTTTTCAGTTTCTTTGTTATGCTTTCCATGGAGACGCAAACACACAAACAAACACACAAACACACAAACAAACAAACAAACACACACACACACACACACACACACACACACACACACACACACACACACATGTGAGTTCAAAATTGTTTTTTCAGGGGTTAAGAAGACCTCAAAGTATTTACTTGGGCAAAGAAACATTTAACTATTAAGATATATACTTAGATACAGACAATAATAATTTATCATCTTTTTCAATAAATTTCGAAGTATGCAATTTTCATATTGCGTTATTTCTTTTAAAACGCAATTTCGTCTTATAAATATAATACTGCCCGACAATCAGTTTTTCATATAGCACAGTTTCTTTGAGTCGCGTCCAGATTGAACAGCCATTGGGCCTGATCGCATTGTCCGTCTGCAAATTTAAAAAAAAAATCATCTGACATCATTAAGTAAACATTAATGATTAATTGATCCTTCACACAAGCCGTGTATAAGACAAGGTTGGAAAAGTGGAATCAGACTCAACAATTCAATGCCATGCGGCATTTATGGGATACCATACGGGTACAGCATTGAATTTTTCAGTCTGATTCCACTTTTCTAACCTTGCTGAAACTTGTTCGTAGATGTTGGATGTAAACAATCTTAGGTGAGTAGCTTGATATGGAATCTCTTGTAGCCATCAAACTCAAATTTAATATTTAACTTCTTCTTCTTCTTCTTCTTCTTCTTCTTCTTCTTCTTCTTCTTCTTCTTCTTCTTCTTCTTCTTCTTCTTCTTCTTCTTCTTCTTCTTCTTCTTCTTCTTCTTCTTCTTCTTCTTCTTCTTCTTCTTCTTCTTCTTCTTCTTCTTCTTCTTCTTCTTCTTCTTCTTCTTCTTCTTCTTCTTCTTCTTCTTCTTCTTCTTCTTCTTCTTCTTCTTCTTCTTCTTCTTCTTCTTCTTCTTCTTCTTCTTCTTCTTCTTCTTCTTCTTCTTCTTCTTCTTCTTCTTCTTCTTCTTCTTCTTCTTCTTCTTCTTCTTCTTCTTCTTCTTCTTCTTCTTCTTCTTCTTCTTCTTCTTCTTCTTCTTCTTCTTCTTCTTCTTCTTCTTCTTCTTCTTCTTCTTCTTCTTCTTCTTCTTCTTCTTCTTCTTCTTCTTCTTCTTCTTCTTCTTCTTCTTCTTCTTCTTCTTCTTCTTCTTCTTCTTCTTCTTCTTCTTCTTCTTCTTCTTCTTCTTCTTCTTCTTCTTCTTCTTCTTCTTCTTCTTCTTCTTCTTCTTCTTCTTCTTCTTCTTCTTCTTCTTCTTCTTCTTCTTCTTCTTCTTCTTTTTCTTCTTCTTCTTCTTCTTCCTCCTCCTAATCAGGGATTTCGTAGTATACGTTCATTCTGAAGTTACAAGTAGACATATACCTTGCTTTGAGCCCATTCAAATATTTTTTTCTATTGAGTTTGTAATTTTGTACCTAGTGAATTAGGTAATGTTTCTGGGTCCATCTGTACACATGTCTTTCTCATATTCTAACTTCCGGAATCTATTTTTCAACTTTATTGTCTCTATCACTCCTATAGCTTAAAGTCTATGTCTAACAATGAACTTAAGGATATACCCACGTTTTAAACTTTTAAATAGTTTAGTTTTTTAAGAAAATATTTACAAAATATTATCAAATGCTGCTTTACCACAATTATAAACCAGTTTTAAATTTTATTCTTCTATCTCTCAAGTTTTGGATAAAGAAAACAATTTTCTTAATTTTACTTTACCTGCTTGTTAATCAGAGGCGCCAAGCGATAAGAAAATCGTATTTTCAAAATAAAAAAATAGTCACATTGTTTTAATACTAAGAAAGGAAAGAGACATATATAATTTTATCACTTTTATTTTATCACTTTTCACTTTTTTTCCGCATTTTTTCTCCAAAAGGCAAATTATTGTTTATATGTTGTTAATTTGAAACTATAAAATCATACTGCATTTTCTACAACAGATACGACTGAAACTTAAGTTTCAATATTACTTAAAGATAAATAGTTAAGTGCTGGCCAAATATGAGTTTAAAGTTGGTTTTCCAGTAATTCTATATTTTAGTGACTTTATTTAATTTATTTAGTTTAGTTTATTGTATTTTAAAGTGTTTTCTATCTATGTACATTCACTCTACTGGATATGCAACACTAAGCACACTAGCTTGATGCTTGATTCACCTTTTATTATTTATGACAGCTTTTATCCTTTTTCAACAATATCTCCATTCCTTGTTTCCAAAAGTGTTGAGGTTATCATTTTGTATACCCAGGCTAGGTAGTCACGATCTTACATAGTTTCTGCTACTAAGATTTTACTGTTCTAGAACTGGTCTGCATCTGTTAAATTGAATAGACTCTTAAACCGCTGCAGGTTGTCAATATACGAGTTCTGAACAACAAGGACTGAGACTGACTTTTTTCCATAAATGTTTATTACTGCAATTCTATGTTTACATGATTTTTTCAAAGTATTACCCTCCTACTTCAATGCGCGTTTATAGCGTCTCTACCAGTCCTTGAACACGTGCTATTCTTTGTCAGGTCCTTGAAAATCTCCTCACTTTTCTTGAGTACTCCTTCAGTTCTCAAATCGAATACCCCTAAGCTTCGATTATCACGGTGATGAGTCATGGCTGCATCATTATGATCCTGCAGGAAAACAAGCCAGTACAGTGTGGAAATCGCCAAGTTCTCCAGCACCAAAAAAGACAAAAGCTGTTCCATCTGCAGGGAAAGTGATGGTGATCACATTTTTTTTTTTTACTATAATGGGAATGATTTACCAGCATGCAGTTCCCCCTCACCCCTCAGAACAACTACACATCAGTATTGGCCACACTGAGAGAGCACATTGCAAAGAAACGACCAGAGCTTTCTCGGACTGGGTGGCGACTTCATCATGACAATGCACGGCCTCAAGTCGCAAATCAAGTCATGCAGTTTCTGGCTCGATTCAACATTACAGATGTATTTTTTTTATCTTGAAAAGTGCGGAGCGATGCGCAGTGGTATCTGGACGAGTCCACCTCAGAACGGTTGCAACTGGAGGGGAGGGCAGGTCAGTTGCGTACCAGTTACGAGCAACCTAAACACGTGCAGAGCTACACGGTAACACTACAGCTTGTTTCAAAATGTGCTTGTCTCCTGGTTCCAAGAGAGCATTTAATTATAAATGACGCCTCCTAGCAGCACATTAGGAAATAAAGTGCTACATTTAAAAACACGAGAAGTAATAACCAATATCCATAGACTTATAAAAAAGGAACAATGGTCTGGGTCCGCTATAAATATCTGCGGAAGGGTATCTGAGGCAACAGTTGTGTCTGAAAGCAGTTTAGGAGAGTTATTAAGGAAAGAAAATCCATTGGTGCTAGTGCAACAACGTCCTTCTCTATGCCAAGTAAAACAAAACATAAGAACATGTACAAAAATCTAATTTGGATGTTTTAATTCAGAAGTAGTTAGGCGAACTATGAATAATTTTTAAAGAACAGAAAAACAAAGACCAACTTTGAAGAAAGTGCTTATGAAGCTAAAAATTCTACTGACTTTCCAAGGCAGTGTCTGAACATTAAGAAGAGTTCTTTTGAAGCTAGGATTATTTGAAAAAAAAAAAAAAACACTAAGCGTGACAGACAAATTTTAATCGAACATCGCACCATACGTGCAAAAAGGTTTAAGTATTTACGAAATATTCGGAGATATCGAAGTGAAGTTTATATAGTTTATATGGATGAAACTTATATAAATACAGCACATACTAGACCATATGCCTGGAGTAAAATACGTTACAGGGACTCTGCAGCGATATTGAAAGGCCGACAGTTGTTTATCATGCCTGCTGGAGGAGAACTATGTACTATGTACTATTTAAGATCCAACAAAAGCGTGGAGATTACTATCATAATAAGAATTACAACTTAGTTTATAAGAGTTGCAAAATTGGCTTCGAGAATGAAATTTGTTTTTAGACACCTTATGCACCGCCCTCCCCTCTCGTAATCTTACGCGTGTGACGCATTGTGGCGATAGGTGCACTATCCCCACCACAGCTGCTACTCATCCCTACCGCGCAGGATTCCTGTCAAGATAAAATAATACATCTGTACCTGTGTACCACATCCACCTTATAGCCCCGATCTTGTACCCTGTGACTGTTTTTATTCCCATCACTAAAGGCAAAACTTAGGGGTATTCGATTTGAGAACTCTGAAGCAGTGCTCAAGAAAAGTGAGGCGATTATCAAGGACCTGACAAAGAATGATCTGCAACACGTGTTCAAGGACTAGCAGGGACGCCATAAAAAGTGCATTGAAGTAGGAGGGGACTACTTTGAAAAAAAATCATGTACACATTGAATTGCAGTAAAAACATCTGTGAAAAAAATCATTATCAGTCTTTGTTGATCAGTCCTCGTAAATTTAAATCGGTGTTAATGGTTCAACCTGTTCTTATGTTGCTGTTTCAGGATTTCGAATGAGGTGGCTTCACGGTAGTTCATATTTGTTGGGTTCGATTTCCGTTGCACCGGGCACTCTAATCTTGGGATATTTCACGAGATTCCCTGGTTAGTAAGTGAATGCTGGGGCTGCGCTGCGTCGTTTGCTTTTCTGGACGTTTCCAGAAGTACAATAAGCCTTCATGTCCTCCTAAGTGACAAAATGCTCCTCCAGTTCTTGATATAATGATACTTGAGGATTATAACGGAACTTGGCTCGTTAACCGCATATAGAAAGACCTTCCAATTTGATATACACCCAAGTAAATAAGTGTACAAATTTAAACGGCCGCCCATGGCTGTGTGACTTACGATATTGATTGCCTTACCAAGGCTTGGGTTTTTTCCACCGTCTCGGAAAGAACCACTGCTCATAAAAACCACAGATAATGTTTCGAGTAACTTTTTTCTCTTTGCTTTCATACTAATAATAACCTAGGTCAAATGCACTGTTTTTTACTGTACATTGATTAAAAAGTCCTGTGTGCATGATTGTTCCGGATATACTGCTTCATTTCAATGCACTATCGTCTAGTGTTGCCGTAAAGAAACGGTATGCTTGACTGCACATCACTGAATATAAGGTGGAGTGGTAATATTTCATTTCATATTACACATGTGTAACAATTGGTCATTGTTGTGTTGATGCTGAATAAAAATATTGCCTGGTTAAATATTACAAGAAGTATAAATAGGTAGAGTAATTCTATTTTATACGTTCAAAACTGCTTTTCGGATAAACTATAATTCGGATAATTAGGATGTAGATAGTGTACTTCACGTGTTGCTACACATTTTTATTTATACACACGGATAACTAAAGTTTGAATACGCTGTTGGTATATGGAATACTTTAGGCGTCCCCACTACTTTATCTTTTTCTTTATTTTAAAAGAAATTCTAGGATAATTTTTTCTCCTCTTGTTCAAACACTAGACCTATTTTAAGCAGCATTAATGTTATAAACATCGGGGCGCCGGGGTAGCGCGGTGGTTTCGTTCGCGGCTCCCGTTCTAAGGGTCCCGAGTTCGATTCCCGGCTCTGGGGTTGGCGATTTTAAGTCGGCCCTATCCACGCCTTCACCTCTGTCTAGCACACGTGAAGTATCCCCTATGCCCAACGTGGTTCGGAGTCCACGGTAAAAACTGTAGGTCCTCTCACCTCACCGCCATCTTCACTATCACCCTATCATCGGAGGTAATGGACACCGCCCTCTGGGTGCCTCCACCTGAGAAATGGGTCCGGTCATCACTTGGTGGGGTGAGGTTACCCCGAAGGCCAAGGTTGCCATGTGGGGAGTGTTAGTAACTAACTAACTGTTATAAACACCAGCTTTGGAGCCTCAACTCAAAATATGGAATTTAGTCAATCTTTAATTTCAATGTGACAAAGATGCTAATCATAATCAAGTTTATGAGGTGTTTTTTTTTTTTTTTTTTTTTTTTGTAATTTACGTCCTCCAACGTTAAGTCATATCGGACGATGAATGAAATGGGTGAAATGATGCTCAAATGAGTACGGGGTCCATGGAGCTTAGAGCTACGAGGGAAACCCCCGGAAAAACCTTATCTAGGTAACTCACGCTAACCGAGATACGAACTTGGGACCTCTTCCTGATACTATATTTTTATGAAATTCTGTAATAGTACAGAATATATACAAATGATAAATTTTTGTATGAAATCTGTTCTCTGTGTGCATTCTGCACAAATTTTTCATTTTTTATATTCTCTGATTATTCAGACACGTAAGCTTACAAGAGAATGAAATTCCAAATGCAATACATTTGAAAATAACCAAGTTTGCCAAAGAGAATCGTGGCTTATTTGAAACAACAATTGAAATATAAAAATGAAAAAAAAAATCTAAAGATGCATAGACGCCTGCTCTTCAACCGAAAATTCTTTGTTCTTCAAACTTTGTTATTTTCATATGAATATATAATTAGTTGATTTCCTTGGACACATAAATGTTGAAAACTTCAACGCAGTGTCTATTTAATGTGTTGAATATAAGATGGCTGTAAAAACCATTGTTTAAACTATGTCAGTGTCATATAACTTTTAAAAAGTGTTATTTAGCATAGTGTGTATTTTTTGCATTAAAATAATTCCTCTCCTGATTGTATTAACATTCGGAGATTCTTTTCTGCCCCTTTCCCATTGTCTTTTCCCCCCTTTCCTTCCTCTGTCCATCTCCCTTTAGCCCCTCCTATCTCACTTTCCATCAGCCTCATTCTCTTTCTCTAAGCGACTCCTTTCTAGGGTCTTAATGACAATTAGAACACAAGAAAAGGTTTAGCAGACACGCATTAGCATACCTTTCTTAAACATCCATTGCAATCCCGTGTAACGTAACCCATAGCGTAATAGCCCAAACTGGGCCTGAGCCTGCCAACCCGACTGCCGGCCTCACGCCCACATACGCAAGGCAGAGGTGGGCGATCATTCAACCGATATGGGGAGATGTAGACAGCATCTCGGCAACCCAGCCGGAAAGTTGGCTTTCTATTCCAGGATTCTAGCTGCTAAATTTCCTCACGGGCAACGGTTCTATACCCGGGACTTAAAATTCGCACCCTCAGGGGTGGGATCGATCCCGGGCGCATTCCGGACGCAAGAAACCAAGGCACAGCGCTCTAGTCCACTACGCCACGGCGCAAATTACATAGTAATCAGTGTATGTATAGGTACGAATAACAACGAAAAAACTCGTATGACATTTTATACACTCGTCCTCTTGAAATTTATAAGGAACAAAACTTGTCAGAGACTTCATGCGTATAAAGTTTCTCTTCGTAACATTTTTTAAAAGAGTTGAACACACAAGATATTCGCCCTTCTTTTATTTTGCACCTCATTAGAATCTCAGATTGGGGAAAGAGATTCAGGCGCCATATTTAATATTTTCTACCAAGCTTCATAACGATCCGTTATGTCATTCCAGCGTTGCAAGATACAGTACATATACCTACAACAATTTCAAGCACGTGCTGATAATCATAGAGCTCAGTAGGATCAGTGCACTCCACAATTATGTCATTTGGTCATGTATCTGCTACTACTATTTTCAATGGATACGTGAAGCTACAACAAAGTTACAGAAAGTTGAGGAAATGAGGAAAAGTAACACCAGAATCTTTTGTTAGGACCAAACTTGGTTGCTTGCCTTAGCTGACAGTTCAAAGATATAAGTAAGCAAAGAAGAAATTTGAGATGATTATGCCCTTTGTGTCAGAAAGTCTGCAGCTTTTATGATCAGCTGGAGTCTGCCTCTCTAAGACTTAGGAAATATCGATCTTTTCTCCGCAGCTTACTTAGATATAGCAGGTAAAATTGTTTTCCATCCAAAATGGTCCACTAAATACAGAAGAGCACTTTAAAAACTGCTCGCACATGTAAATGAACAGCATAATAAAATAAAACAGATAAAATCGGATAAATAGCAAATCTCACATTTGAGGCATACAGCGCTTAATGATGGAGGGTAAAATTTTCAAGAATAACTACCACTTGCATAGGACAAAGATTTTTATTAAAATGCTCTAAGTGCGAAATATTTCTACAGCGAATAAAATGTTTACCTTTAATTTGGTCTGAAGTCATTTTCTTGCTCACTGAAATGTTATATAAATTTTATATGAACTATATAAATTTGAAACCGTTACCCTATGGTTAGGTCCGGAGAGGGGACTTAACACATTGTTTTGTGAAATATTTTGGGCCCATGCCCCTAAATGGATGCCACCTGGAGGGAGAGGTGAAATGAGTGGTTACTAAGAGAGGTCGGACAGCGGAGTGTAGGGTCCCTAACAATGACAGATTGAAAGTGCCCGGTGTCAATTACCAGCTCATCTTCTCTTGCGGGGTTATACATCCTCTGGAGTGTCCGAGACTCAAATACCTTTCCCGTGGTCATGGGGACTGTGGTGGCAAAAAGCAACGGTGGTACCAGCACACACGTTAATGTCAGAGGTTCTACTCCCATTAGTCCTGGACCCGTAGGACCAAGAACCCGGGCCTCCTTCGACCAGGGAGTTACCGAGCTGTCCCAAAAAGGCGCCCGGCGCCTCCGTGGGGCTTTCCATAGGGCAAGACCTAGAGCCTAACAAGCCCCCCCCCATCTGGTCCTATGGACTCAAGACGGGATGGAAGTGGATACGCCACTTACGCGCGCCAACTCCAAAATGGGAAGGCTACCGATATGACCTCAGTGGGGCCGCCTGGTGACCTAGCACACCTACTAGCTATGCTGGCTAGTACGCAGGAATATTAATGGCTTCCCTCAACCCCGTCCGGAGACATCCGATCTCCCGCGGATATCGGGAACCACTGCCCCCTCGAGTCCAACCCAATCCGAACAACTCCCAGGGAGGGGCTCGAATGTTCGGCCCGAGGTTCCTCTAGTAGCGTTAGAGGTACCACGAGTGCTAAGGGTTCGCAGCGCCCGCACCTCGGCAACTGAAGGGGACGGATCCCCTCCCATACGGGGGGGTACCAGCACACAGGCAATTGTAGTATTGAAGATATCATGCATTGCCACTACTTCTTACGTATACACGAATATAACATAGCTTAAGTTTCAGTGAACGCCGAGATATGATCGTGAACAACTTGATTCTTCAAAAGTCTAAATGATTTTTCTTCCGCGATTGTTCATACTTTAGACGGTCAATGCCAAGCCTGTGGTAGCTAATTATTGTAGCAAAGACCTTCAATATTGGTATACCTTACGCAACACCACGCATGACTGCCACCTTCCTGACAACATAACACCAAGTGTAAAAAAAGGAAAATAAAAGACAAATAAAAACACCTGTGCTACGTTCGCATACCTTTCTCTACCTATTTTCATTTACAAACTTCTTTAGAAAGCGTACTTTCTACCTACTTCATATTAATTGAGATAAACTATCATTTCACATTTATTTGTAGATTTAAAGATAAAGTAGGCTACAGCGGTAAAAGTGGAACACTGTGATTTCTTTGGAATCTTTCCATGCTCTTTACATAATCACCAGATTAAAAGGTACGCATTCCAATCTAGTATTAGTTTCTGAAGAAGAAGAATATCCTGGATTTATTTCACATAAATTGTTCTTTGCCAAGTTCTACATATTTTTAGTAAGATTTTGTGAATCTCTTACGGTTTACCACTGAACACAAGTCATTGAGATAGAAGAGGACTTCACAGGCTATTCCCAGAAAATTAAAGATATACATTTGTCATGAATATATTGTCACTTGATCCAGTTTTTAAACTGTCAGTTAACTTACTTCGCGTCGTAAGGAAATCGTTCCTTATCGATCCGGACGGTTCACTCTCTAGGGAGTCGAACATAAGACGCTATTCCCTTGCAATAAAAGCAGTCACTATACATCGCCACAGTTGTCACAGACTCGTTTGGAGAACAGGGCTTTTCGTCCCATCAGAAGCGATCTCGCTAATTGTACGATTGACTCTCACACTTACGTACTCACTCCACGAGACTCGCTGAATTTGTGACAGCTCTCGCTTATATAGTCGTTTTGAAGTTTCCAGAACGTTTGCAAAGAGGAAACATTGAGAGGCATTTAGTTATTTGGCGATAGCGCTTATCGTGCTTATGCTGTACGAGCTCGTCGTATCTCATACTTGGAAGATGCTCGATCTAAATACCAAGTTTGCTATTGAACTAACTTTCCATTTTTGAGTTATGGTGTCAGAGACAAACCCTCATATAGACTTTTCTAAAAATGCTTGCTTCTTCTCTTCTTCCTCTCTCTTTCTCCTTCTCTCTCGCCCCCTCAATTCACTGAATCTGAGAACTTATATTCTGGTATCAAAATTTTGGATGAATTGCAATAGGTACCTACTTCTTCTAGTAAAAATGACAAAAGTACTGAAAAATGGGATGCTCACTCAGCAATGTGAGGAAACTGAGGAGCTAAGATAGATAGTGATCTCTGGACTAGAAAGCCAACTTCCCAGCTGGGGTGCCGAGATGCTGACCACATCTCCTTCCCTTATAGGTTGGATGATCACCCACCTCTACCTTGCATATGTGGGTGTGAGACCGACAGTTGGGTTGGCAGGTTCAGGCCCACTTTGGACTATTATGTCATGGGTTGCGTTTTCTGTGCTTTAAAGGAACTGTACATGTTCTTTGCCTATCTCTTAAAGATTACTAGCTGTGCAACATTATTTCGAAATGAAGAGACTCCTACGGGCTATCTCCAGTAAATTCAACATATACGTTTTATTTCTTGTGTAAAGATCTTAAATATATGGTAAATTAAACAAAACAGAGCAATTTTTGATAAAATCAAAAGCATCAAAGAAGTTTTCATATAAAGAGTATTTTGGAGAGGGAGAATTTTCTTGCAAATCTTCATGTCAAACCTTTGGAAGATGCTTAAATACTGCAGCATTTCCTTTGGTTGCTTGTTAATTTGCAGCATTCTCAAAGGTACTTGCAAATTATGTGAAGTGTTGTTGCTGTATGTGGGTGACAGTGTCATGTGTTGGGTGTTTTCTTCTTTGGTTGTTTCCTGGGCTGGTCAGCTGCTATCCTTGAGTAGAGCATGATGTGGGTATGGATATATCAGGACAATGTGACGAGAGATAATACAACAAGAAAATGTTAGACTAATTGTTGTTTATTATAATCCCAACATGATTAATTTCCTGTTCCCAACAACAAGAGTGTTTCCACTATAAATGCACACAGATCAAAAGCTTTAAGTATGGCGCGAACTTGACTTCAGGAAATAATGTTCACACATCTTGGATTTCGTTGTTAGACAAGCTCTGTCGCTCTGTGTACCCATATTTATTTATTTGTAAGGATGTGTACAATGACCTGGTAGGGCTCTCTTTTGAAAAGATGGTATGGTGCATTCTTTGCAACAGGTCGTCGGTGAAAACTTTCTCAACTCTTATGTTACAATATATTATATTCACATGTATAAATCCTCTCATCTTTATACAGCTATTATTTACATTATGTTCATAAATTCTTTGATGTAGTTATAAATAATGTCTCAATACCAAAGTTTGAATGTCTCTCTCTCCGTCCCTCCCCCTTTTTCATGCATGCATACAAAGAATTTGATTTTGCAGACTATTAAGTTTTTATGTATTTGCAGTTATTAATATCTCTTCACAATATTTAAGTGTTGGTTTAATATACAACGTATAAAAATTGCTTAAAGTTTATGTAGTGCTTCCCCATTTCTTGCCTGCCAATCTCTTTAATAGTGGTAATGTTTTCCCAGTTTTTGCATACATTATCAAGGTGTGTTTTTCATGTTAATTTTGTATAAAAAATAATACCTAAATATTTGGCTTCGCACGTACTTGCGAGAGTTTTTCCTTCTAGTTGAAGGGAAATATTTAATGGTTTCTTCCTTAGTATAAATAGTTTATCATTTAAATTTAAAGGGAGTCGAGTTTATAATTTGTTTTCTGTATATTGATTTTCATTAAATTATTAGATATCCAATTCTGTAATGTTATCAGGGACTGTTGTGCTATATTCATTAACTGTTGACTTAACTGTTGCAATATTTATTAACTGGTTTGGAATTCTATACCACTACATCATCTGCAAACATTATGACTTTTGATTGTATTTTATGTAATTGACACAGATCATTGATATAAATATTAAAGAGTGCAGTAGTAAGTATACTACCTTGAGGTGTGCCACAGTGTATCTGTTGATATTTTGATAATTTATCATTATATTTGATGGCAGTAAAATGTTGAATAATGTATTCCCTGATCCAGTGTAATACAGTAGAGTCTCGGTTATCCGACCTTCAGTAATCCGACATTCCATATTATTCTACTCTCACCAGTGGTTGGTCAGCAGGATGTGCATCCTGGAACCTGCAATGAGTGTGCAGGTATAGCTTGGGTGCAGACGATATTGTTTTCATTTCCTCTGAGTACAATATGTCAAGAAGAAAGAGGTTGTTTCCATGGAAGACAAGTTGACAGCATTAAAGAGACTGGACAAGGGGGAAACTTTTCAAAAAGTGGCTTCAGATTATGGTGTTGGGTATGTTACAGTGGGGGACTGGAAAATAAAGAGAAGAAATTGAAAAATGGTGTGCTACCAGAGTAACAAGTGATGCACTAAAACACTGGACAACAATGAAACAATGTGAATATGAAAAAGTTAGTGAAACACTGTTTCTTTGGTTCACTCAAAAACGAGAAAAGGGTCTACCAATAACAGGCCACACTGTATTTCTGGAAAGCGTTAAATGAAGGGGTTCCTAATTTTTCTGCCAGTATTGGTTTGATCGTTGGAAGAAATGGTACGGTTTAGGCAGCTTAATACCTGTGGTGAAAAACTGTCTGCTAAATCTGATGACATTTTGAAATTTAAAAAGAAATTCCAAGAATTAATTCTTGCTAAAGGATTAACTAGTGATCAAATTTTTAACTGTGTTGAAACTGGACACAACCTAAAACTCTTGCAGCCCAAGGAGAGGCGTCTGCTCCTGACTAAAAGCGTAGTAAGAAAAGGGTTACTATTCTTGCCTGCAGTAATGTTATGGGGAACTTCAAAGTTTAATTGCTAATTATTTGTAAATCTAAAAGACCTAGAGCATTTATAAACATTTCTGTTAATGCTCTACCAGTGCATTACACTAATCAGAATTCTGCTTGGACGTCTGCTGCCATTTTTAAAGACTGGTTCCTTACACAGTTTGTGCCATCTATAGAGAAGTTCCTAGCTTCCAACGACATCGCAAGAGAAGCTCTCCTTCTACTAGACAATGCCCCATCACACCCAAATGTAGAAGAACTTAGAAATGGTGATATCAAGATCTTGTTTCTCCAACCTAAGGTGACATCATTAGACCAGCCAATGGATGCTGGAAACACTGAAAAGAAAATATTGGCAACAACTCCTTTTGTCCTGGATAGAGAAAATGGATAATGGCAAAGAATTGATGGAAAAGTTAAGATGTATCAACATGAAAGACATTGTATACTGGGTGGCTCAGACCTGGGAAGAAATCCAAACAACGACATTAGTAAAGTCTTGGACCATATTGTTAGGTGATGATGAAAATAAAAATGAGATAGTACAAGAAGACAAGGGTGACATTGTTCCCTTACTGAACCACATTCCTGGCTGTAAGGATGCTACGGCTCAAGATGCAAGTAGCTCTTGTGCAGAAGATCAACAGTTTGAACTCGTTGACTGTGATATTGCTGATTTTGAATGGTAATGACAATAAGGATGAAGCTGTAACAGTAGTTTTGAGTTATATTTAGAAAAGGTATGAAAAGTTTATAAATTTATAAAAAAAAAATTATTATGTAAATCTACTTCATAATTTAAAAGAGTAAAAATATATGAAATTTTGTGATTGCCGTAGTAATAATCGTATGACGTAATGCTGTGACGTGGAATTAAATTGGCTAATCACAAAATTAAGATAGGAGTAACGATAGTTACGAAAAATCAATAATCTTAGTATAGAGATGTTTTGTAATGGTGAGTGTGATGAATAGTGGAGCAGGATCAAGAACGTTTATTCAATAGTTGGAACTGTTTAAATATAACCAAGTAAGAATTTATCGATATGTTGGAAGTATCCTGCAAGTGACTGGGAAAGGAAGTTCAAGTAAAGTGTAATCCAAATAATACAATTAAATAGTTACAAAATTTAATTTCTCCGAACCACGCCTGAAACAAAGATTCTCATGACTCTTATTTAATCAAACACAATCATCAAGAAACAACTCAAAATACAATGAATTAACCCTCTTATATCTGGCTTCTCAACGTGGATCTTCGAAAAGTCAACGTGCATCCCATCTGAAACATAGAAATCCCGCACCAAATTCCTGTCCCAAAGTAGAATGGGAAATTGAAGAATAAAACAAAGGAGAAGAAGAGTCATGCTGAAGGTTTAAGTGCTTTACAGATGGCATTAATATATGTGGCAGTAACAGCCAAAGACAAGTGCAACTGAGGAATTGATGTTTCATCGATGGCGAAATCTCGCAGCAAGGAAACGTCATTCAACAGGCAAGCAGACTTCATTGAAAAGCTTCTTTTCTGAAGACATTTGGAGCTTCTTTTTGTTCAATATTGCATGCAGAATTGGTTTGAATATTCAGTAAATACTGCAAAACCAACAATTGTTTTAATAATATGGTATGCATACAATGTTTTACTACATTTTCCAACTTATGTTGTATTAACCAACATTTTCGGTTATTCAACCTTGTCCAGGGCCAGTTTAGGGCGGATAATCAAGACTCTAATGTATTTTGCCTTGGATTGCTAAAACTTTAAGTTTATCGAGTAGTTTGTATCTCCAAATACAATCAAATACTCCTTGAAAGTCAATAAATATGGCCAGAGTGTCTTCTTTTTTATTCAATGCATTTTTAATGTCTTGACTAGCTTGACTTGTTACTAACAGGGAGGACACCCTCTAATCCCTTTAATGATTAATTGAAGGCTTAAAGGAACCAACCTGGTCAAAAGCCTAAAGTTCGATCCCTCGCCTCGGTGCAGCTGTTAGTAATCACATATCAATTTTGTTATAGTAGAAAGGTGACCCTTTAATTGCTTCTGTAATCTGAAGACTTAAAGGAACCAATCCAAACAAAATAATGTGATGAACTAAAGGGAAGGGCTGCTCACCAATAAGCATTGGTCAGCTTGGTGAGTTATTGACCTGGACTGATATATCTTCCTTTCCAGTTATGAGATCCCCTCTTTTACCTTTCCCATCTAGTCATCCTTGACTCATCTCTTGCTTTATTTAATGCTGACTGTATTAGAGTATTCGAGACCTAGGGGTTCATTTCATTCTCTTTCCTGTTCTTACCTTTCTCTACTTAGGGTGATGTAACCGCACTTTATGGTGCCCTATTTTGAATGGTTATAAAAAAATTAAATAAAAGCACTCTAGATAATATGATGTTACCAATAAAAGTTTTACTTTTGAAAAGCTACATCAATTTCCTTGTTTATTTTTTATCCAGGATTGCAGCAAATAAATTCCTTCAATAAATATGAAGCAAGCAAACATAAAAGTATCTTAATCTATAACAGTTTCCATAGCCTTAAAACTGAATAAAACAGAACTCACATACTTAGGATTTGTTGTGTTTGAGCTCATTAGTACTTAGCAAGGATCAAATTAAATAAATATAGGAGATTGTTACTAAAATTAGGCAAGTGAGTCAACCTTGTATATACTTTTCTCCACTTACAAACTGGCAAAATGGTTGTTGGAAGAATTTGACAAGTTTGAAAAGTTTGAATCTCTAAGCATAAACAATTCATTTGATTTAGTAAAGAAAATTGAAAACACAATTATAAAAACTGAAGAGGTGATGGTGTCCTTTGATATCAGATCTCTATTCACGAGCATACCAGTAGAAAAAATTCCAAAATTGATGAAAGGCTGGTTATCCAAAAGCAACGTTGCAGATGATAAAATAGAGGAATACATCAAATTAACCACCCTATGTATTGAACAAAACAGCTTCACGTTCTCCAGCAAGATCTTCCAACAAACAGCAGGCTTGGCCATGGGTAACCCTCTTTCACCATTACTAGCTAATCTGTTCATGAGTAATTTGGAAACACACATTACTAAAGCCTTTCCACATATTTTCAAATGTTGGCATAGATATGTCGACGATGTGTTTGCGATAGTCCCTAGAAGACTAACCGAGGATGCTATAAAGTTGCTAAACCTACAAGAAAAATCCATAGTTTTCACCATTGAAATAGAGCAGGATGAATGGCTACCTTTTCTAGATTTGAAAATCATTAGAACACCCACAGGATTACAATTTGGAATATACCGAAAAGCAACACATGTTGACAATTACATTAAATGCAACCCATTCAACCCAGTACAACATCAATATGCAGTATTCCATAGTTTAGTTCACAGATTAATCAACATTCCGCTAACAAAAACAGAATATGAACAGGAGTACGCTCACATACACCAGGTTGCCGAACTGAACAACTATAACACAAATTTCATCAAAAAACTGATCTATAGACACAAAAGAAACAAATACTTAAAGGACATTACTACGTTAAAAAAACTAGAAAACCCAAACACCAGATATGGAAAATTTACATTTCATCCAAAATACTTCAAAAAATTTGAAAAGATATTTAAGAGCTTCAACATAAAATTAGCACCTCAAAACAAACACAACATCCGCAACTTACTAAACCACCCTCTAAAAAATAGCACACCGAAAACTCAATTATCAGGCATTTACCAAATGAGTTGCCAGGATTGTGACAAGATATACATTGGTAAGACCAAAAGGAATCTGGGAACAAGAATGAAAGAACACTTCAGAAATATTAAATTCAAACAAATGGACAAGTCGGCCGTATCACATCACTTTTGGTCTGAGAATCACAACATAAAACAAGAAATAGAACTGATCAAACAGGCAAAGAAACCTCTGGAACTACAGATTTGGGAAAACATATTTATTACGAAAAAACAGGACCTCTTGATGAATTTTGAAATTCCCGCCGTAGATGACGTCATCAAACTTACCAGGACGTTAGATGGCAGCACAACACCAAGCCAGATGCAGACACCGGATGCATCATCAGTCTACCACAGAGCTGACGATAGGGGAGAAGTCCCCAGAAACTAGTCTTCATAAAAAACTTGTAAGTGGAGAAAAGTATATACAAGGTTGACTCACTTGCCTAATTTTAGTAACAATGGCACTCCACTTTCTGAAATACTTCTTTTTATTCTATATAGGAGATTGATTTGATATTCATGCTCTTTCCTTGCTCCTTTTAAATCAGGCTGTAAAGCATAATTTTTCAAGTAATTAAAACTGTGTACATATCATATTAATCTTTTTCCCTCCCACAAGGCAAGTCATTCCCTTGAATCTAATACAAAAATGTTAACACTGATTTTGTTTCTTTCCTTTTTTCAGGTGATGCTGTTCACAGCAGTGGTTGTGCCAAACCATGCCATTTATCCTGGATTTTTTCCATATGCTCCTCCTGCAGTGCCATTCCCATATGTACCTTTTCAAAGATCACTTCCAGCACCACCTCTGTTTGCCTACTCTGTCCACACGGCACTGCCAACAAGTGTGCCATCAAGTCTGCCACCAAGTGTGCCTCAGAGGGCAGCTGCTAGTGAAGTACGTTCCTTTTATTCTACAACAGATAATACATACCAGGGATACTCCTACCAAACCCAGTATGAGGATGGAGGAAAAAGTGAAGTTGTATTTGCTGTTGGACCAGAAGCAGAACAGATAATGAAAAAATCATTGGAATTTATTGATAGTATCATTCCAAAGGATTTTGGAAGACAGTTCAATGCAAATGAAACGGACTCAACAAATAGCTCTTCATCTGCAGTTCCACGAATTTATCCAAATAATGCCTTTACCTTTTTCAACCCCAATCCATTTTTTCCAAATTTAATTTCCTCCTTTGTTAATACCATTGTAAGTGATAATGCCAATGCCAATACCAATGCTACCCAGGTTGCTGAAGAAGCCCAAGAAAGTATGATACATGGAGATATTGCTGCTTCTCCTAGTCCAAATGAGAGTATCAATTCAATCAGCAACAACGACGAAACCGTTGATAGTAGAAGCAGTGCCAGTGAGACCAGTACGACTATTGACAGCATAGCCGTCAGTGGCACAACTACTACTGCTGCTGAAAATACTGAAAATTCTGCTATATCTGCCACCACCATTGCTTCAGTGCCAACTACTACGATTAGCGACAGCATGATGTCCCCTACTACCACTGCCAGCAGCACCATCTCTCAAATCACAACAACTATGGCATCATCAGCTGTCAGTGAAGATGAAAATAATGACACTACAAGAACAACAGAAGTTACTATCTCTGTTGAATCTTCCCCTGATTCGACTACAACTACGGCCACAACTGCTGCAGCTTCAGGTTCTGAAACTACAACAGAGGGAGTAACAGAAACTACAAGTGCATAATAGGATTGAACTGTCTCATGTATCCACAAATTCAGCTTTAGCACTAGTTGATAAAACTTTATACTTCTAATATCTGGCTGCACTTATATTGTCGACTGAAGGAATGGTAGTACAGACAATCTAACTTTATTAACTGTATTGTGACAGCTTTTACTTTTACTTTTACTATCCTAATTTATGTATTTAAATGCTGTTAATATCTTCTTTTCTCATTTCTTTAATAATGCAAGTACTTCCAAGAAAACATGCTTCTTTGTAAAAGTAAAAAACTGAACCTATTGAAAATGAAGCAAATATAATCCAATAGATTATAATAATTAGTAACTAAATTTACCTTAAATAATAAAATATATTGAAATAGGACTAGTTCAACAAATCAATCATTTGCATCATCAGCTAATTAGTTTGTTACTGTTGTAATCACTATTGCTATTAGGTGACGGATTGTTTCTTGTTGTATTGCAAACCACTGAAAGCAAAACAACTGGCAGTATTTCAAAATGATTACTGATCTTTATTTTTCAAAATAAATATAAATGAAATTTAGCCACTAATTATTATAATTTATTGAACTCTCCTTTATTTTTCGGGCACTCTATCAGCTCTGAAGTCAACATGTAAACTGATAAAATCTTATATTTTCTTAAGCATTTCAGTAGCATTAATAATCATTATGGTTTTATCTGTGTTGAATTTTCAAAACTGTGTCTTACTTTCACCATTTAATTTAATGATCATCATAATGCAGATTACTATATTTTCATTACTACATAGTATATTGAATCAATGTCTGAAGATGTAAACTATTGTTAAATATGTTATTCATATGTAATATACCAATAAAATTATAAGAAATACCATAAACTGTAAATAGTTAACTTCAATTTGAGGTTTCTACAATAGCACCTAATCACCATAAGATACAAAATAACTTTCCAGTGTTTTCCTCAGCAGAAAAGAATCCATATAATATAGAACAAGGTATGAGACACACATTTCCAAAACCAATCCTCTTTTTCTAAGGAGAATGCTGAGAAGAAATGACAAATATGTTCTGCAAATTTCAGGTGTAATTAATCTAGTTGTTGACTGTTATATTGAGCTACTTACATTTATTATTACTCCATTGGTATAAATACAATTTCATACAAGAAGAATGTGGTGTATTTTGAAATGCAATATTAGATAAGGATTGTTCTTATAGATAAAATCAAGCTCTGGAAATGCTTATAGAACTGCATGAACATAATGTACAACTTTAAATATTTCCTTGATTTTGAGCTTTGTGTTATTAGGTATACTATAACAATTTTGAAAATACTACAAATAAGAATAGTGTACATTTCTAGAAGTGAAAGTCAGCATTAATCCCTTATCTTTAGTTCACTAAAATATTTCAGATATGTGAAAAAGGTAAAAGAATGCACAAAGTAGGTACACATTTTTAATTCTTAAGAGATTTCAAAAATTAAAGCTTGCATTATGGTTAGGGGTGGTGGTTTTTAGCATTATAAAGGAAAGCATAACTTATAAACAAATAATGCTTTTTGACATAACATTAATGTAAAATTAAAATCACATTTGTAAAGGGTCAGTAGTAAAATAAAATGTGGAAAGTAAGTTGTACATTTTTTAAAAAATAAACATAGATTAAAAGAGCATAGAAAAAACAGAACAGTTTCAGGTTAAAGGATAACACAGGAAAAAGAGAAATTCTGGTATAAAACCGGAAAAGGAAAATTCACAAAATTAACTCAATCATGCAAGTTTATGAATCAGTAACATAGTTGAAAAAAATCATAGAACATAGCTTAACATTTTTTCTGTCATTCCTGTTCTCCTGTCATTGCAAATAATTGTAATTACTAAACATTTCTCAGCATCCACGGAAAGATCCCAAGAATACTGTAGATCCATTAAGCTTAAACTGGGTTTTTGAGTTTAACAGCAATAGTCTACATCTGCACATTTGTACTGCCAGTTGCAGAATACCTTTATGAGAACTTTGTACTATAATGCATCAGCAAAACATCACTATCACTAATAATGGTTTAACTTTCACACTTTTTATATTTTGGGATAATTTTTGTCCTTTTTTCTTTGCTTGCTTCTTAAAGATTTGCATAAATTTGTTCATGAAATTTTAACATAGAATGAGGTTCTTATTGACTTGTCACACTTGACTTTTTCAGACAAGTTTATTTATATCTTAGAACTTTTCTGATTTAAGTGTAACTTCTTGGGTAATTCCTTTCTTGGAAGTGTTGAAAACAGTGTTGTTATGATAATTAACTTTAAAGAGAGTCGATTAAAGACACTAGACAACACTTACTTAGTAGTAAATAAGTGTTGTCTAGTGTCTTTAATCGACTCTCTTTAAAGTTAATTCTTGGGTAATGTTTCTATTTTCTTGATTTTTCATACATTATACATTCAAAGTACATAACAAGGTAGAATATAGAAGATGATAGAAGCACTATATTAGAATAACATTACTTTTGGAAAGCATATGGCATTTTCAATAGAATTAAAAAGGTATAAGGTGGGTTTAAGAATAATCTTTAGGCCACACAAATGCTAAAAACTATAAGTTATGCTAATACAGCAAAGCTTAATGTTTTCGAAATGCATAAAATGTTAAATAGCCAAGTATCTAATTGAATGGATGACGTTCCTGTCAGACTGACCACACCTTCTGCTTTTAGGAAGAGGAATGGAGCACGTCCAGACTCATGGATTCTCTAGATATAGGTAACATTATTTTTTATAACCTCTATCTTCTACACCAGATGCAAATAAATTGAAAACTCAAGCATGCTAGAAAAAATGTTTTTTGTTTAATCACTGTGGAGTGAAATGAATTATTGAATCATAAAAGCAGAAGAACTGTAAAGAATAAAGTCTACAACTGAAACATACTTATGCGACTTCAGTTTCTTAAACCTTTATAAAAACCATTCAAATTTACATCCTCCTGGTTCCATACTGCATCTGCAAGATACACCATCGCCTGCCTATATATAGGCATATGCTGCAGAATGTCAAAGTCTACAAGCACCAAAGCGATGAAGCTCATAATGAGGGTTTGTTACAGCCTATGCTTGGCTCTTATATGTTCTAAGGTAAAATGAAAAGTTACATTACAGCTTCATTGTGGTTTGCTACTTCCTAAACTCAACTCCTACTTTTCTAAAGCTAACTTTAAACTATGGTACAGATTCAATGTGGTTTGCTCTATGTTAACGGGCCCAAATGACCTTGTTGTCGACGGGCCCTAAAACACCACACACTCACACTCACTCGCTCTATGTTAATCTTCCATATGATGTAAAGTTAACTGTAAGTTATGGTACAGTTTCACTGGGAATTCTTTGTTCTCACCTCCTACATGTTTTAAACTATACTGAAAGTTATGGTACTGTTCTATTGTGACATGCTATAGTCTATAGTCCTTCCTTCATGTTCTAAAGCTAAGTGTAAGTTATGAAACGGTTTCATTGTGGTTTAAGCTTACCTTCTATATGTTCTAATCTTAAACCAATATTTACTGCGCAATTTCACTGTGGTTCACTACGGCTATACTTGTCTCTTACATATTGTATTGCTAACTTAACTTACGCTACAGCTTCACTGCAGTTTGCTGCTACCTTCACTTGCCTCTTAGAAGTTCTAAAAGTACCTATAAATTACGGTATAGTTTTACTGTGGTTCACAACAGCTAACAAACCTCCCTCCTAAGTGTTCTAAAGTTAACTGTATGTAGTGGTACAAATTTATTGTTGTTCAATAGGTCAATCCTCAGCTCAAACCAGCTGTAAATTATGGTACCATTTCATTCTGGTTCACTTGGCAAAAGCTTATCTGCTGTACATTCTACAATAAACACTGTGAAACCATAACTTACAGGTAGCATAGAACATATAGCAGGTAAGTTATGGTAAGTAATTACATAGAAAATGAAGCTAGTTACAGTGAAGCAATAAGTATTATACAAATATGACTATTTGTAACAAAAAACTGTACTTATCTTAAGAAAAATGATGCAGAGTTTTCTTATTAGTTGAATTAGTTGAAGTTGAAATTGATTTCACAAACCCTTGTTTGTATCGTCAGTCAGAGAAAACTGATAAGATATCATTTTTCATAAGATAAGAGAAGCTTTTTGTTACAAATAGTTGTATAAGAAGCTATGGTAAGGTTTAACTGAGTTTTAATATGGCTTATACTCATCTCCAAAATGTACAAAATCCAACAGAATGCTATGCTACAGTTCAACTGGATATACTATGTCCTGCACTTACTTCCTGTAGATTCTAAAGCTACCTGTAAGCTTTGGTAAAGTTCCACCATGAATCTCTATGAACCTAATTCGCCTCCTATATATTCCAATACTAACTCTAAATTATGGGGTGGTTTCATTTTGTTTTATAATGGTTAAACTCATCTATGGGATTCTTCATTTAAAACTTAATGATTGTACAGCACTTTGCCTATGTGTGATTGGGTGTGTCACAAACAACTGGCTTTTCTCCTATATAAACTCTGCATGCAGGGCATGTAATGACTCTCTTACCTTATAGAAGATGCTAGAAATGTCATCCACCCTTGGCTAAACAAGCTTTATATAGGGAGAACACATTCCAATTCACACAATTAAGTTGGGCCAAAGTAATGATTTCTATTTCATTTATAATATTTTGTTTTAGTTCTTCCAATGTATGAGGATTTATCTCATAAACTTTGTCTTTCTTACCCCACATGCAAAAATTACACACTGTTAGATCAAGGGAGCAACAGGGCCATACAATAGCACTAATCACTCCATCTTCAAACACCTCCCTAATTTTTTCCATGGACTCTTCTACTGTATGTGCAGCAGCAGAATCTTGTTGAAACCACCCATATGATTTCTCTTCTTCTGTCAGTTCAGGATAAAATGGGGACAAAATGTCATTTCATCACCTCTCTGCGTTTACAGTCTGCTCATAGAATATTGGACCAATTGTGCATCTAGAGCTAACAGCACACTAAACTCTAACTTTCCAATCATAATCAGGAATTTATTGAACGTGATGTGGATTTTCAGAGGCTCAGTACTGACTGTTATGAGTGTTGACATGACCAGTGAGGTGGAACCACGCCTCATTGGCACAGAACAGAAGCTCCGGATCAATTAAACCATTACTGATGAAATAAGCCATTCACAATAATGCATTGATGATACTGGGTCACCTTATCTTAAACCATTGACACTTGTACACTTATATGGTTTTAGTTTTAATAATTTAGTTGCTCTATGTATAAAGATTCTGAAATTCCCACCTGTTGTGATAATTTTGTGATGGATTTGATTGGCAAATGTTCGAAACATGTGCCCATGTCATCTAACTTTTCCTCTGTTAACACTGTACATTTACACTTTCATTTTTTGTTTGCCACAGAACCAGTGGTTTCATATTTCTTGTGAATTGTAAATCTGGAAGGAGGCACTTCTCTAGGGAGCACTTGAATATACTCTGTGCCAATATAGCTTGGTGATTCCCATTTATAATAACTTTTACATGCAACAGTGGATTGCTGTAGAATCAAACGCCTGTTCATATTGGTGACCAGTACAATACTGTCCAATAGAGTGCATACTGCTAGCCCCAGCACACAATGGTAGCCAGTAGTGGGGGAATTCATCAAGGTCACGGGAGAGGCAAAGTGCTATGTAATCCATTAGGTTTTAAATGAAGAACCTTGTAGTAAGTTATGACAAAGTTGTAAGATTATTGGCAGGAGAGCACCTCAAACTATCACACGTGAGACCAAAATTGTAAGTTTATGGTGAAGAGAAGATTTTCACTGTGAAACGTTAAACAAATTGTATACTTACGGGCAGTGTAAGTACTCACTGTAAAAAAAATGTAATGACACTGCATCTTTATGCAATGGAGATGGACTTAGGTTATCAAATGTGATTTAAATAGGAAACTTATGATAATGAGAAGGTTGCACATTATCAAACATGAAACAAAATTGTAAGTTAATGGAGAGAAAGACACTTAACAGTATCTATGAAATATGAAGTAAAACTGGAAGTTTATGGGTAGGGAAGATTCTCACACTATCAAACATGAAGTAAAATTATATGATTATGAGCAGAAGGCATCCTTACCCTTTCAAATACAAAACAAAATCATAAGTTTATGGACAAGAGAAGTTCTCACACTATCAAATATGAAATAAAATTGGAAGTTTAATGGCAAGTGAAGGACTCAGACCATCAAACACTAAATAAAATTGTAAGTTTATGGGCTGGAAAAGGTTTCACCAACCAAATATGAAAAAAGAAAAAAAAGTGGTCAGTTTATGGACAGGAGTTCCCACACCATCAAACGTGAAATAAAATTGGAAATTTTTGGGTAGGAAAAGGTCTCATGCTATCAGATTTGAAGTAACATATAAATCCATTAATAATTGGAAGTTTTTGAACAGTGACTTTAATAACATAAATACATATTTTTTCAAAAGTAAGTTAGATAATATAAACATAACTGATGTTAATTTAACTTTATAAGTGTTTAGACAGGAAAAAGTCCCTGACAAGGGAACTATCACTATGCTCATACCTGTACTCACTTGAGAGTTTGGTGACATCATTTCTGCTCTATTTGGGGCCTGTGTGCCAAAACTTGGGTGTGGAGTATAGTTGGAAGTACCAGAAAATGAGTCCAGAATACATAGGAACATATAGGTGTAACAACACAGCATTGTATGGGAAGGATTGTTTAACCCTGTGGGCAGCGGTCTACACATGGCATACATAAGGAGCGCTGGCACAGAGCTGATGAGGGATGTCCGGCAGCTACTTGCAAGTTGTCACATGTGCACTTTTCAGGCTTCAGTTTTAGGTGTTGCAACTCTACTCTGCAGAAAATGTTTGGTGCACAGGTCCCACATAGAGCAGAGATAATGCCATCAAACTCTCAAGCGAATACGGGTATAAGCATAGTGATGGCTCACTTGTAAGAATTAAACATGAAATAAAATTAAGTCTGAGTCAAGAGTTTGTCTCACACTATCAAACATGAAATAGAATTCAAAGTTTAAGGGCACAATAAAGCCTTACACTGTAAAACATTATTTAAATCTGCAGGTTCATGAGCAGAGTATGCTCACACACTATCCAATTGAAGTTTAACTTGAAGATTACGAGCAGAAAGACTCATATTATCAACATGAACTAAAATTCATATCTTATACTATTATGCACATAATAAAATTAGAGGCTGGCCCCATAGCTCAGTCGGTAGAGCACCTGCCTGCCGTGCTAGGGGTCCCGGGTTCGATTCCCGGCAGTGGGGATGGGGATTTTTCTCCAACCAAGATAATTCCCAATCTTTCCCAGAGTCTGGAAGTATGAATGAGAGTGTGAATGTGTGTGCGATGTAATGATTAAAACCTAACGAATACGAGTTAACAGCTTCGATATGTTCCAAAGGAGAACGGCCACCGATATGACCATTGTAGTTAAAGGCGGGGTATAAATGGAACAAGAAAAAAAAATTAGAAGTTTATGATCAGAAGAAGATCTCATATTATCGAACAAGGAATAGTATTGAATTTTATGGCCAGGAGAAGAATATAAAAAAAAGTTATGGGTAGTAGAAGGTCCCATACTAACAAACAGGAAATAGAACTGGAAGTTTATATGCAGGAAAGGGTCCCACACGACAAACAGGATATAGAACTGGAAGTTTATGTGCAGGAAATGGTGTTTCATTACCAAGATTGAAATAAAATAGAAAGTTTATGGAATGAATGAGAGAATAAAATTAAATAGTTTCACATATGCTGGCTTACATCTTTACAATAAGCTACCTGAATCTATAAAAAAGATTGAATCACAACATCAATTTAAGAAATTGTTATTAAACTTCCTTAGAGCCAATAGCTTCTACAGCGTGGATGAATTTTTAAATTTGTAAATATTTAGTTAGCTACCTTAATTATAAATATTGTACTTAGTTTTTAGTTTTTAGTTTCTTAGTTTTTAATTTGACGTGTCCTATAACATGTACATGTTTTAATGGATGAATCAATAAATCAAATCAAATCAAACTTTACATAAAATTATAACAATATGTTAGGTACTTCCTCTTGGAGTTGCCTATTTTTGTTTCTTCACTTTATGTTTTACACTTTATGATATGTATAATGGAAAAGTCTATTGTTTCTAATATTTGTTTTTATACCTCTTTACCTTCTTTCTCTGTTTGATCTACTTTTCTTAATATTTCTGGTAACCCATTTAAACTTTTATTTTCCTAAATATTTTCCTGGTTTCTCCATATATTCATCAGATCTTGAATTAAATTCTTCCTAACTTTTAGCTTGACTGGAAAATCTTTCCATTTCTCTAGTATTACATTCTCTCTCCCTTTCTCAATATCATTGCATTCCAGAATATAAGGTTAGTCTGTTACATTTATTGCATCCCTTCACCCTTTACTGCCTCTTAGATCATTTGAATTCATTACATCTGTTTTATCCCATGCATACACCATTCTAACCTCCTTGTTACATATTTCAATGTACTTTTTTCTCCCCCATTCCATTTTTTAATATCTATAAACCATTAATGACCTTTTTTCATTAAAACTGTTTACAATGTCTTGCTTCTCAATATCCTTCACTCTTGTTCTAATTGCATTCCAGAAACCTTTACTTTTATTATCTCTTCCTGCCCATGTTTCCCCAATTCCTATTTCTTCTAAAGTTATTTGTATCTTGGATATTTATGGGTAAGGTTTTCATATTACAGAAATGAAAAAAAAAAAAAAAAAATGTAAGTTTATGGGCAGTAGAAGGACAAAACAACCACCAAATAAAATTCCAGGTTTATTGGAAGTAGAAATTCAGAAACGATCAAAAAATTATAACATTTGAATTTTATGGAAAGAATAAAGTGACCTATTCTGAAATATGCAATAAAATTTGAATTTTATGACAGGAGAAGGTCTCTAAATAAAACTACAAATTTATGGGTACGAGTTTGTCTCACTCTCTCAAACATGAATAAAATTGTAAGTTTATGAGCAAGAGAAGTTTTCAAGCTATGAACATTAAATAAAAATGCAAATTCATGGGCAGGAGGAATTCTCAAATAGCCATACAAAAATAAAATTGTAAGCTTATTGGCAGACTAACTCACACTACCAAACTTGAAGTAAAATTTCAAGTTTATGCACAGAAGAGGGTCTAACTCTTAATCAAAACATAAAATTATGGTGAAGAAAAATTCCAGGGATTACCAAACATGAAATATTGTTAATGCATTGGAGAAGGTCTCACACTATCAGATATGTGTTCATGTGTTCATTTTTATTCGTTATTTTCCGCCCTCCGTATGAGCAAGAATGATGTCATAGTTGACTGGTGAGTCTATGTTGAAATCATAGTGCCATCTATGGAGAAGAAGCGGTAATTTTTGCGGAACAGTAAGCAAATTACAGTGCTCTTAGTGTGGCTGCCCTGATAACTAATACAACCAGCCTCCCTGGATATGATCACAGAGCACCGCGTCTTCATGGTTGAATGCTACTTTCATACCTGCATTAAAATTGGTATGACATGTAAATATAGTTTAAACTGCTGCATGCAGAAGTTTATGCAACGCTATTCAGCATTAAGATAAGTTCCTTGGAGCATAATGTTGTCAAAAGTGTCTAGGTACTGTCAAATTGACATACTTTTGTTTGCAACATAAACATCTTATGTTTTATCAGTATACGATATACATTTTTTAGCATCTCATGCTTAATTAAAATGTCTATTAAAGTTTGTATCCTCATATCTTTTAAAACCAATAGATGAATCAAACATTTCCAAGATACAGGATCAGTTACTCGCAAAAAGAGAGACACTGGACGCTATAAAGTGACTGGTCCCAATCTCGAAGCAATAAATAATTTTATGACAGAAAGGCTTCAAGCATACCTTCTTGCAATACAGACAGTGTTTAAGGGGAAGAGAGAAAGGAAATATAAGAAAATGGACACATAAGACTATGTACTAGAGATATTTTCTTGTTTAGACTTGGTTAAAATCTTTGTAGATATTGTAACACTAATTTATTTTTCATTCCTAGAACATGTTCTGCTAATTTTCTGGTTTGTAATGAAGTTACATTGTGAGGAAACTGTGGGTGATAGAAAAGAAGTGAGATCAAATTGAAATATTTCTATTTTATGTGACAGGTTTACAATATGCATATATGCTGCTATAATAGAAAAACAGATGTTCATTGTCAAATAAGTGCTCATTGACTTATCATTTCGTATATTCTTCATGGTGGCGAAATTCCACACCTTTATATTATGCGACAGACCCACCTCTCAAATAGTATATTAACCTACCAGTAGAGGGAGGCCTCAAAGCTGTTATCAACACATTTAATACAAAAGCAAGATGCTAGGGGAATCGTATATTAACTCGCTCCATCAGTGATGCTATTGATGACGTCAAATTTTGCATGGTAAAATTACAGATAAAAATGAACACCGTTAATATATATATATATATATATATATATATATATATATATATATATATATATATATATATATGTATAAGTTTATGGGTAGGTGAAGGTCACATACTATCAAATATATGTACATAAATTTAAGGGCAGAAGAAAGGCTCTTATAATCAAGCTTGACATAAAATTCAAGTTTATTGGCAGCAGAAGGTTGCAAACTATCAAACAAGAATAAGCATGAGAGGCTTATGTGTAAGACAAGGACACACATTATTTAACATAAATTTGAAACCATTCATAAGGTCACTCAGTTAACGAATAAGTTATTGTTCTAACACATATAAACCCTGTGTAGGCAAAGTTTGAAAAGTAGAATCAGAACTGAAAAAATTCAATGCAGTAGTTAAAATTTGAACCATGGTTCTTTTACACTATGTGCAGCTATCTAACAGTGAGTGTATATTCTTTCTTCTATTAACCACATAAAGTTTCTCTAACTCCAACATCGAACCAGCTGAAACAAGTGCTGACGGAACCTGCCGAAGTTACCATGAATAGCAATGCAGGTAACCTCGATAGTTGCAGGGCCATTCACTGCCAATCTTAGCATCAGTATCCCAGATACAAATCTTGCAGACATATTGAAACTGCACATGTGTCCACCATATGTGCTATTGTGAAAATGAATATCCCATTTTGTCTCCTCCATTCAGTAAATAAATCTGTAAGTGGAAGTTGTGTCTCACTGCTATGGCGAATTTCATTAATATATATTAATTTATAGATGAGTCGTATTTATAAATTAATAATTATTTCACTTCACTGTGGTGTTCCAATACAGTTAAATCTTGATTCATTAATATTGTTGATCTTACACCATTGTGTGGCAATGAGGAGCAATGCATGCAGTTCCAATATGACAAAAGTCTACTAAGAATATGAATGTTATAATGGGAGTGTGATACCACTCTCCTCCCCATTAGGAAACAGGATCATAAGTTTGAGATATTTCCATGTGTGTGAAGATATGATGATATGAACAGATTTTGTAGTCTCTGGCAAAGGGTACTCGGTTCAAGAACTCTAGATTACCACCTGCCCAAGAAGTATTAATTACGCTAACCTATGCCCATGCATTATCTTACAAACAAACTGTTATTCATTGTTCCAATGGAGAATCATGCATAAGCCACAGAAAGATAGCTAATTGGTTTGGCTATTGGTGGATAATGATTATCTGGGCTTGTAGGCCATGGTCTAATGGAAAATCTTCCTCCAGACGTTTCGTTCAAAGGTGTGTTGAACATCCTCGGTGGCGTGGCCATAACACTCTGTTTGTATTCTTGGTTGCAACTGATAACATTAGCTTAGTATCGGTTGCAGCCGAGAATACAACCAGAGTGTTATGGCCACGCCACCGAGGATGTTCAACACAGCTTCAAACGAAACATCTGGAAGAAGATTTTCCACTAGACCATGACCCACAAGCCCGGATAATCATTATCCACCAAATGACTCCGGCCATGAAAGCCTACACACTTTAATGATTTGGCTATTGTCAGGAGATGTGCTTATCCTAAATGGACAATAAACACAGAGGCAAAATAGGTAGCGTCAGGTGTGTAGTTCAAATCAATGAATGCAAAATTGGAAGGAGAAAGTACCATTACAGCCTCATCATGGAAGGAAACTGGATCCTGGGGTTGAGCGATGTGGTCACTAAAAAAGGTGAGAGCATGCCCCCATAATCAAAGAGATGGTGCCACCTTCTTTGGTTTAATTGAAAAGCATGTGCTGGAGTTTGCCAGCACAATTCAAACCAATTGCTGAGGTGGATTAGTGGCCGGGGTTTTGCAGTCTACATAACTGTAAATCACACCCTGCATTTTGTGAACACAAGAACAAATGTCCACACAAACAACACTGAGTTGCATTGGTGATCTCTCCAGCATTACTCTCTCAAGAGATAGTATCCAACACAATCAAATGGATGGGCATGTACCTGTGGTGCCAATACTGCAAAAACAGAAAAGCTGATCCATTTAAAGGGCTGATTGAGGGCATCCATAAGATTTACCTTCTGTTTTACTTAAAACATTAGCTTGTTTTAGTAGCAGTTTGCAGTAGTTTTGCTTTCAGTAGTTCATTTATTAACTAGTGTACAGAAATTTTTAATGTTGGCAACAAAGAGCAGGTGATTGTGATAGCAATTTTGACAGCAGTGCAGTTTGTCTGCTAAAAACATTGTGCATGGACATTGGATTTTATTTGTTTTATTTCAAATTAATTTATGTATTTTTGAAGGTTAAGGTAGTACCTTTTTTTTAATAACTATTTGTGACTACTTATAGGATGCAATATTGCAAGTGAGTTGGGAAGTTAGAAAAAATGTTTGCAGGATGAAATGGAAAGAAGAGCTGTCAACATGACAGCGTGCTGGTATGAAATTAAATTTCCAAATGTACTCTGTTTTCTTTCAGACCACAAGGAATGTTTGATACTATATGTCCCAAGGGCAGCTTACAGTTGAGAATATCATTTTGACATGTTGCCATGGTAGCTCAGTGGTTAGAGTAGTTGCACATAGAGCAGAAAATCTGTGGTTCAAATCCTGGCTATAGTACTGAATTGTTCAGTTCTGTTTCTACTTCTCACAAATTCAGAAGTTTAGGGCAGTAGAAGTTTTTGTACTATCATAAATGAATAAAAAATATTGCAAATTTATGGTAAGAAAAAGGCTTTATGCTATCAAAGGTGAGAAATAATTAGAAGTTTAGGTACAGGAAAACATCTTACACTGTAAAACATAAACTAAAATAGAAAGTTTAAAGATGATTTTACTAATGTTGAATTTAAATCTTATATAATTCCTTAAAATGAGCTTAATTCTTAAAGCATTCAACTTCTTGAAGTTGATAATTGCACAACATTACCAATAAATAAATACTTTAACTCAAATACTAGTTATATTAAAAGATATAATTCACTCATGAATAATTCCTAGAATTTTTGCATATACAACATAGAAAAAAAATGAAATTTATGCCAGTAAAAGGCATCACACTATGATTTATGAAACAAATGTAAGTTTTGGAGCAGGATGGGGTCTCAGAGTACCAAGCTGGCTATTGAACATGAAATATAATGGAGGCTTAGGAACAGGAGAAGATACCACATCATTTTAAATTTTAAGTTTATGGCAAGAGAAAGTGTCACATTGTGCAGTATGGAATATTGTCATAAGTTTACAGGTAAGAGAAGTTATCACCCTATCAAATATGAAACAAAATTGTAAGCTAATGATTAGGAGAAGGTGTTTGATACCAAACATGAATTGAACTGATTGTTTTATTGGCAGGAGAAAGTCTCATATTATCAAACAAAAAATAATATGAGGGCTGTTCAGTAAAGAATGATCACAATTTTTTTTTGACAACGTACCTTTACTCATCCTCATAATTTTGATGGTCCTCAAAATAGTCTCCCCTAAATGTGATGCACTTGTTCCAGCGTTTCTGCCAGTCTTCAAAGACATTCTGGAAACCATTTTTGAGAGATCCTTCAAAATGGCCTCTGCAGCCTTCACCGCTGCTTCTGATGATGGATAATGCCTCCCATGAAGGCATTATATGTATATAAAATTGGAATTGACGTGTCCCTGAAATCATTGTATTCAAAGGATAAATAAAAGTATCTTATCTTATCTTATCTTATCTTATCTTATCTTATCTTATCTTATCTTATCTTATCTTCTTCAAGTTAGGGAATAGAAAAAAGTCACAAGGGGCTAAATCCGGACTACAGGGAGGATGAGGGATGCACTTCACCTTGATTTTTGCAAGATATTCAGCAACAACATTGGCAATATGCGGCCGCACATTATCGTGGTGCAGCATCCAGCCTGCTTCACGGAAATGTGGTCTTTTGCGCCTGATATGGACTTGCAATATTTTCAGGACATCCCTGTAGTATTGTCCAGTTACTGATGTGTGTGCAGGTACAACATGCTGATAAACCATTCCATGAATATCAAAGAATGAGATGACCATAACTTTCCCAGCAGAAGCAACCACTTTTGCTTTTTGGGGGGTTGGTGATGAAGGAGATTTCCACACTGAACTTTGCTGTTTGCTCTCAGGATTAAAATGATGTAGCCAAGTATCATTAGCAGTGATTATGTTTGAAAGAAATTTCGGATCTTCCTCTAACATCAACTTTAATGCAAATGTTCTTTTGTTCCTAAATCAACAGTCTTGGAACCCATCGCGCACAAGCATGTCTCATGTGTAATGTTTCTGTCACCAATGTGTGGGTGGCACCCAATGAAATGTTCAGTATTTCATAAAGTGATCATAAGGTAATTCCACAATCTTCTCTCACAATGGCAGCAGCAGTGTTGATGTTTTCTACCGTAAGAGCAGTAACTGTAGCACTGGGTCCACCTTCCTTTGAAATTGACTGTCTCCCCTCTTCATACATTTTAAACCACCTTCGAGCTGTGCTGTAGGGAAGAACAGACTCTCCATAGGCCTCCTATAACATTGTATAGGTCTCAACTGAAGATTTGTTGAGGCGAAAGCAGAACTTCAAAGCTACATATTGTTCCTCGCATGTTACCTCCATTGCAGCGGTAGGCAATACTGAACATGCCTGAACTTGCCTGGTTCTCACAGGCGGAAACCAGGAGTACCAACGATGAAACTTCTACGGCGTGTTTGTTTCACATTAAGCTCACAGAATATAATAAGATTGAATTTTAGTGTGAAAAATTGTGACCGTAAATAAATTATGATCATTCTTTATTGAACAGTTCTCGTAGTTTATGGGCAAGAGATGGTCTTGCAATACCCAACATACATTAAAATTGTAAGTTTCTGGAGAGGAGAAGATCTCAACACAAAGCATGAAATGAAGTTGTATGGTTTTTAGACTCAAAAGATCTCTCAAACATGAAATAAAACTGGAGGTTTATGGGCAAGAGAGGACCTCACACCAACAAATATGAATACAATTGGCAGCTTTTTAGCTGAAGAAGATCTCACACTATCAAACATGAATTAAAACTGGAAGTTAATGGTCAGGAGTCCGTCTCACACTATGATTCATATGTTTGTGTTTTGTATTCCTGTTATTACTATTAAATCCTAGTCTTTTATATACTCAGTGTTATAAGTGAAGGTGTGAGTGCTGTGTAAGTTCTTCTTCTATGCAGGGACACAGATTTATCACAATTCTCATTAGATAACAGTAATACAAATACCAATGAACTTCAAGAGAATGAATATGCAGATATAGAAGGTGACCTTTCATACATGAAAACTATATACTGATCTAACATTAAGTAGTGGACCTAATTCAGCTTTAAGCATTTTTTACCAGTGAAGCCAGCAAATGCAATAAATATCAGAAGGTGTGTAAAGCTGAAGACAGTCAATCAATAAACAAAGCTTTACAGCAACATCAAGCTAAACAAACAAAATTATCGTTATAAATAAGCTACAACACTTGGTAACCAACTCCATTTATCTATTTTAAAATTGCCAGAGGATGTAAACAGTTTTAAAACAGATAAATGGAGTTGGTTACCAAGTGTTGTAGTTTATTTATAATATATGAATTGCTTCACTGTCAATAGCTTCAGTTTTTTACAAAAATTGTCAGTACCTAAGCTGATTAAAGATTCTACATCTACGAATCAGAAAATTGAAGCTTCTATTTTAGATATTGACTACTCTAATTCAAACAGTATGTGCCATACACAGAATAATAAGTATTCATGTAATAATAACAATGCAGCATTGAGTTCATTTGTTCCCACAATCCCTACTCATAATAAATATCAAACATTAACAAACATGGATGACACTTCTGATGTTCTGGAGGTGTCTAAACCAAAAATGCTAACAATTTGCTTAAAAAAAATATTGAAAATTAATTATCTGCTTCTTATACATAAAATCACACAAAATTAAAGTTTCACATACAATTAAGATTCAACAATTAAGGTATTCTTATCAACTTCAGATGATTTTCAAACTTTAACTACATATTTTGAATCTATACATCCATCATAGTACACACACAGGAGTCCTAAAGATGAAAGGTTTTTCGTAATTATATGAAACCTTCCTTACTCCATTAGCAATGCAGAAATACTAAATGGGTTGACGGAATTGCAGTATCCTGTGCAGAAAGTAGCAAGGCTTGTGGGAAAAAATAAACAGCTATTATCTCTCTGTGAACTTGAAGTTAATTATGTAGGAAAATCAATCCTGAATTTAGCATGTCTACTTTACAATAGCATCACAGTTGAAACATGCAGAAAGTTCAGAAATATACCACAGTATACCCACTGTCAGAACTATGGGTAACTATACTAAGAATTATTGTCAAATTGCACCCCGATGTATAGGCTGTCATGGAGCTCATCATTTCTCAGAATGCAGCTTACCTAGACACACTCCTCTGAAATGTGTGAACTGCAATGAGGAGCACCAGCGAACTACAGGGGATGCCAACACTACCTACAGCTAAAGGAACAGATATCTAAAAGCACTCTTACAGGACGGGGACATCAAACAGCAACTATTGCTCCTCCTTCTCCTCTTCCTCCTCCTAATCCTTTCCTTGTCTGTAGCAGCCAGCACATCCAGCAAATCCAGGCCAGAGTCAACAATGTACACCACAACAATCACCATCTACAGGAAACTCAAGGTCACACCAATCAGGTAACACAAGCTATTTGTCAAGGACAAAACCAATTTCTGAAACCTACTTCAGATCCCACAGCATATTCTCTGCTCACTTATTTTTTTCAAACATTTATTCCTTACATCATCTCATTCCAAACCTCACATCAACGAACTATTCAAGAATACCTAAACTCAGTTCTATCACCATTTTTACAAAATAGCAGCACATAATACAGTCTCTACTCATCAGCTAACAATTGTAAACTGGAACACTTACATATAGGCTACAAATAAAAAGAGCTTCTTTAATTTCTTATTTATCAATATATAATACTATAGATATTGCTGTGTTACAGAGACACACTTTCTGCCAAGACAGACGTTCTCTATTCCTGGTTATAAAATTTATAGGAATGACAGCACTACTACCAATACTGCTGGTGCTGTAGCAATATGCATTAAATATACTATTACTCATCATACAATTATTTTTCCTGGTACAAGAGATCTAGAACTATTGGGAGTTAAAATTAGATGTTGTGGTAAAAATGGCTGTTTTTATTGCACTTATAAGCCTGTACACTTAATATCAACCCTCTTTCATTAATTAAAAAAACTATTTGTAGTCAATTTTTAATACTTTGTCACTTAAATTTTTATATTACTTTCATTACTTTTTCCATTCAATAGCTCAAACCTCCTATTAGGAGATTTTAAAGTGTAAACACATATCGTGGGGTTTCAGAATAACCAGTCCTAATGGTCAACATCCTCTTAATTGTAGTAATACTCACAGTCTTCATATTATAGCCCCAAATGAACCAACATATTATTCTATAATCCAGCTGTGCTTCCTGAGATCTTTGTGTTACATCTGTTACAGTACTAAACTCAGACTATGTCCAGTCTTAATTACTTTCTATTTAAAACCTCATTTAGTACTTAAGAAATCACATCTTATAAATAGTTTTGTAGACTGGGACAAATTCGAGTTAATATCACATTCCTCCCTCATGTCAGCATACAAATTAGTAATGCCATCTGACATCAATTATACAGGTCAACACTTTACAGAAACAGTTTGCTTCTGTGTTAGAAGCAATAGCTCCTTCACGTGGACTGAGGTCTGGTTATTATCCACCAATGCATATTCTTGAACTCATAAAGAAAAATAACAAAGTTTGCAGACTGTGGCAACGTGAGAGACAGCCATAGCAATGAAGAAACTCAATGCTCTCATACTCAAAGTTAAATACAATCTGGATCAACATCATTTAAATACTTATCAGCCCTATTTATTAACTGTTTCAACAAGAGACAATGCATTTTGGAAGGCAATTAAGCAAATATTCATATTCATATTTATTGCAACTTAATACAGTGTTTGAACACAATTAAGCCATGTCATTTGTAATACATACTCTCTCTTAAAAGTAAACGATTAGAAATAACAAAATAATGGAGAGATCAAATTAAATATACAAGCTAGTCATAAATTGCTTAATGGTATAGAATTTAAAATAAATATAATATGCTAAAATTAAATATAATGTGCTAAAATCAGTAATATAGCCTATTTATTTTTACAGTGATACATAAATTCTTCGATGGTATAAAATACATTATCTATTAGAATATTGCAAGGATCATCCATCATTCCTTCTCTTTGTGTAGATAATTGCCAACAGTTACTGATAGTAATGACAAATGAAATGTTTTTACAACTTATTATGAAGTAGTATTCCCAACAAGAATGATAATGAGTAAATTATATCAATCATTGAAAATGAACTTCTAATATAAACAAACCTAATGTGCCAAATAGAATTACACACACTTTTCCACAGAGGCTATTCTATTTCATCCAAATGCTATCTAATAAAAAGGCACCAGGTTATGTTCTTAATCCCAATATTGTTTTAAAACAATTTACTAAAATAGCTGTTGCCTACATAACTAAGATATTCAACAGTTTATTGAAAATTGGGTACTTTCCTCAGTCATGGATATTACCAGAAATAATAGTTTTGCATAAACCATACAAACCTAAGCAATTAACATCAAGTTTTTATCCAATTAGCCTCCTTCCTATGCTACGAAAGCTATTTAAAAAGGTTAAGATAAGCATATATCATCCTTCATTTGTCACAACAATATTGTACCTAACTTTCAATTTGGCTTCTGACCCTGTCATTCTACAAACCATCAATTACTAAGAATTACTGGGTCTATCATCAAGGGCTTCAAAGCAAACCAATACATTGCTGCTGTATTCCTGCCATTCACTTATCACATATTCTTATTAAAAGCAAACTCCATCATTAGAAGAATTAAATGAACAATTAAATTATAAACAATGTTTTTTATTTATTTCCACTGCTGCTTGAAAATTAACACAAATTGCTATTAACTTTATCTAAATGTTTTGCTTGTTAGAGAAGAAAAGTAGTTCATTTCTTAACGGCGGCAGTTTTTATACACATTGGTGCTCTGGATATGAATCCAAAAAAGGGTAATTAGAATTATGATGAATTTAAAGAGAACAGATAGTTGTAAGCAATGGTTCAAAAAAATTAGGCATATTGTCATTACCAAGCATTTACCTTTTAGAAATAATAGCACAGGTTAAAACAAACTTAGATAAATTTAAAAAAAGCAATGACATTCATGACCATAACACGAGAAATAGTTCAAACTTATATGTCACCTATCATAAAAAGAAAATGTATGAGCACAGTTTTAAATTCAACAGAATTCATATCTACAATAAACTGCCAACTTAAATAGAAAACATTGAGTCCTTCACAAAGTTTAAAAACACATCAAAGAAGTATTTGTTACAAAAGTGTTACTACTCAGTAGAAGAGTATTTAAATGACAAAGGGTAGGAATAAAAGGAATGTAAATTTTAATTATTAATTTGGTTATTATGCTTAACAACTTATTGTAATTCTTGTTTTTTGTTACTATTTTTTGTGTAGTTAGTAATTTGACAATTCCACATCATGAGTGTATGATTTACGGATGCAATAAACGAATATGAATATGAACTCATTAGCTATATCATCCATATTTAAGTCATTTTAGTTTCCTCTTGATGAACACTTAATACAACAAGATGGTTTTAACACCTCTGTATCATTATTGATCTGAGGTAGGTTTTCAGCCTTCTCAAGTTGAAAACAATCTTTCTGCTGTGAACATTGACATAGGAATCATTAGAAGGAGCCAGATAAACCAAATCAATTCTAAAAACATGCTATTCAGATGTGGATTTTTCTGATTAAACTCAACCAAAGATGCCATACTGTCAATGCTCTCATTAATATCATCAAGATTTATACTATCCATATTTAGACACCTACTCCAGTGCATCACAATCTCAAAAATTAATGCCAGTATTCCAGTTCAAGTGTGTAAATATTATTTGGAAGCCCATAGAAAAATGGAGAAAATCCAATTACAAGAGCATTAGCAACAAGCAAAGAAACATTATCAAGATTTCCTTCATCAACATCATATTTAAAATGTTAACTGAGCTCCTGAAATCCATCCTCTTCTTATACCATGACAAATTCTACATTGACCATGAATTTCATGATGTCAGACTTGAATCGGCTTGAAATGCATTTTATTACTGTATCAATAACTTCATTGAAAACTTGACAGCAGAAGTCTTCTGAAACACTAAATGGAAAGACTGCTCTGTTTATCTCATCAAGCAATCTATGAGGAATCTTCCTTTTTCTTGGTAGCATTAGTTACGAAGGGAGCAGATTTATAGGCACTAAAAATGTATGAAATAGGCAGGCAAAATGGCACTAAAAATACAAAATAGGCACTTAAAAAGGCATTAAAAATTTGCTAAGTAAACGCTTATAAATACACAGTTTTAGTAAAATGGTTCCTAAAATGCACTATAAATGCACTATAACAAAATGACAATCATCGCAACATATGCTGCAACAAATTCGCTAAACGCATACTATTTAGCAGTTCCCTAGGCGAAATAGTTCTACATTTATTCCAAATTTCATAAATGGCTCAACAGCAAGTTAAAATAACAGATATTGTCGTATAATTAAAATACATATAAATCCACTTCGCTAAGAACCATAATGTGCAGAAAGGTGTGAAGTAATTAACTATGTCAAAAATCAAAAGCATTGGTGAAAATTGAAATATCTGAAGCTTTTGTTAGATTTGTTTCAAATGTATACCATTTGTTTTTGTGATTGAACAAGAATGGAATAATACCAAGTTTCAGATTTCTAGTTACAATAGTTTCTGAGGAATCAACAGTTTATGTCTAAATTACAGCGATTTTCAAAATGTTTCACATATTGTAATTTTAAAAATTAATGCTTGGGGTATGAGTTTCTGCACCCATTTTAACCTATTAATGACCTGTACCTATGTGAAATATTTGTCTTCCCATATCAATGAAAGGCAAAAATAATCATACCTATTTAACAATTTTTATTTTCCTAAGCATTTTCAGTAAGAAGTAAGCATTATAATCCTTTTCAATACAAATAACAAAAACACAACAAACATAAATGGGCACACTTAATATGCAGTTGCCCTTAGAGGCATGTTTAGAATTGCATACAGATTAATAGAAAACTGCTTCCTGTGGAACATTTTGAAGTTAGGAAAATGTAGAAAATATAGAATGTGAGAAATCTGAGGTTAAAATTACGTAATAGCAGCTACGATACAGGTGTAAGGTTATTTAAATAGTCATGTGACTTTTCTGTTATGCCGCTAGAAAAAAAAAACTTTATATTATTGAAGTATGTCTATATTAATTTTAAGACAAAAAGAACTAAATTTGTTATTGTAAGTTTTGGGCCAATTTGCACATATGTGTCTCCTTAATAAACCCCTTTTTGTATATCCAATGTGCAGCAGTAAGAAATTTCTCTTCCCCGAAAACTTAACGTTGAAACCAACAAATGCAAAAGCTGTTGTCACAAATTACAAGCAGAAGAAATTGGCTAAAAAGGCAGTTTTAGGCAATAAAAAGCAGAATAGGCACAAAGGTGTGAAATAGGCATTTATATGCACTATAAAACTAAGAATTTAGGCTAATAATTGTAGGAAACATGCTTATAACTTAAAAGCCTACGTTTCTGAACAAAGGAATAAAATAGGCAAATAGGGCAAAATCTGCCCCCTACTTATGAAACATACAATTCTACTTCTTCCAATTTCACATTTGTGTTGTCCCAGAAAATTTTATATTGTGTTTTGAGTTCCATTAGAAACAGAAGTATTATAGAAACAATTTTTGTTCCTTACTGAAAGTGAAGTGACTTTCCTTGAAGTGGCCAATTGATGATATCCACATGGCCAGAAACTTTAGAAAGCAGAGAAAGGTGAAAAAAATGCTCAGAATTTGTAATCTGAGAGATAAAGCTGTTGGTTTTGGCACTTGTATCAGACTTTTCAGATTCTGCTAATTCCTCAAGAAAGCTCACCAGTTTTTTGCAGTTCGAAAGGATAGACAGAAGTGAATGAAACCAGACTGTCCACTGAGTTGGACAAAAAGATGCAAATTATTAAGAGATCCATCGTTGGCTTCACCTTAGAATTTTGGAGAGTCCTCGACAAAATTTAAGTCTTGAACCAGGCTTAATACAGCGTGAAACCCATTTATTTCCTTTGTCAAGTCCTGGACAGTGAGACAAAGAATGAGCCATGCAATGTACGAATGCAGCACTTGTTTTCCCTATTTTCATTTTTGCCTGTACACCATTTAAAGCTCTCGAAATGTATTGTGCTCCATCATACCATTGGCCTCTGCAGTCACTGATGGACAAGTTGAATCTGCGAAGGACATCCATGATGATATGGAATAAAATATCCATCTTTATTTAATGTTAAATGGAACCCAAGAAACAATTACTCTATTTATAGATCCTCTGTGAAGATCTTGAAGCATATAGACACTTGCTCCTGAATAGAAATATCTGATGTACTGTCAACCATAGCTGTATAGTATTTGGTCATCGATTTGAGAAACCAAAGAACATATTACTTGGTGGCTCATAATATCCAACATTTCATTGCAAGTTTCATGGGAGTGCCATTTAAATGAATCTTGGTTCATCCACATTTTAAGACTGGACAATCTTCACACCATAATTACAAAAGGTTAACAAAGATATTTGGCTCATTAGCATGTCCACAAATCATAAGTCCTTGAATGACCAGAAATTTAATGGAAGACAGCATCTTTATCTGAACCAATCTATTCCCTTCCACCTTAATTACTTTAGCATGGAAGGTTCACAAACCACATTCACACCACCTTTGATTGTGACTTTGTGGGTTCGTGAAATAAAAAGTCGAGGTTACAAACACAAAAAATTGCACTTTATTTTCATAGCAATACACTGTTCACAATTACATTTTTATCAGTTCGTCTTTACACGTACGCTCGGCCATACTTACACAACGCACGCCATAACAACACTACTCTCAAATGACTGTCGCTTCCGGGATCGATCGGCCCCGAAGCCTCCCGAATCTTCCAATTATGGAGGGGGAGAACATTCTCGAACCTTCGTGCAAATTCGAGTGGCGGGAGGAGGGGTAAACGAAGACTCAGCTACCCCTCCTCTCTCCCCTCTCTCCACCGGCCATCATTTATTGCTCGGCATCACGGGCTTGTCGTTTGGGTAACAGTATTTATTCTCTGTGGCACTGTGATTTTGCATGCTTTTTAATTTCTCAACTTCCTATTTCCAGTTTCAGAAGCCTGTTTCACTTAAATTCAATTCTAATTTAAAATAGAAAGTCATACACCCTTTATTGTAGGCTGATTTTCAAATTTTGCAAAATGCAACATCTTTTTACCTTTTAAATGACAAATGGAGGAACATTTTAACCAGTGAGTTTGGAAATCTCTTGTATGTAACTTTGGTGCACCATGTATTATATCTAATAGTTTTACTTCAGCTTCAGATGACTGCTTGCCTCCTTCTGTAAACTCTTGGATTTTGATTTATCTTTCTGAATTATTTTGTTTTCAACTCACTGATATTCCTTCACTAATGACTCTGATGCTACTAACACTTATTTTCAGAATTTTCGCTAAAAATCTATCTACTAGATGTTCAACTGGTTTTTTAGGTATGGATTAACATTTAACACTCTCCAAGCAGTAAGACGAGATCTGAACTCGTTTGCTGTGTTTGTATACTTTTATTAAGATATGGGAAACTCCAGAATCACCCTGTATCAGCATGAAATCAGAAAACACTAAAAGTGTAAGACTTGAAGCTTTTACAGCGAGCATTACTAATCAAGGCTTTGCGGGTGATCAGCCGTGTCAAATTAATAAACGTCGAGCTTTCGGCCATTTTAAACTCCATGGCCTTCTTCAGGATCTATTATCAGGATCTATTATCCTGATCTATTATCAGGATAATAGATCCTGAAGAAGGCCAGTTTACAATGGCCGAAAGCTCGACGTTTATTAATTTGACACGGCTGATCACCTGCGAAGCCTTGATTAGTAACACTAAAAATGTTGGAAAGTTCGCTTCCACTGAAAGGTAATAAATACCACCTCTCCTCTCTTCTCCACTACACCCACCACAACTCAAGCACAATGGTACCATCAATGGTAATAATACAGAGCAGAGAGCTACAACCAGTTGAGATGCACCAGGCCATGCAAGTGCATGGCAATCAGATTTCAATAACTGTTCTCATAAGCTATTCAGGTGTATTTTGGCTCACACTATACTTTGATGTGCTATAATAGTGGAAAATATTTGGTTTAAATAAATTTCCTTCATAAATATTAAAAGCAGAAGCATTATTAACAGTGAAGTATTCTTCATATTTAAGTTTGAATTTATGAGTCACTATGTTTACACTCAGTCTTCACTTACTTGTTGTTGTATAATTGAAACGTTTTCAAGATCATTCAGAGAGTAAACCTTATGTTAGACAGTCCAGTATATGAAAAAATTCCAAAAAATCCATTATCCAAAAGTATCACTTCTGTTAATAAAGCTTTATCAATTACAAAAACATTAAGTACATCTGAAAAATACAACTTAAAATCTTCCAACCCCACACTACCAAGGTTGTACTGTCTGCCAAAAATCCACAAACAAGACAACAGCATGAGACCCATCATCAATGGCATCAATTCACCTACATACCACATTGCAAAATGGTTAGTAAGAAAATTAAAATCATATGACAAATTTCAAAGTTTGGGAATAAAAAACTCCTTAGAATTGATAAATCACCTACAGAAGTACAACATCCCGAAAAATCACATACTTGTTACTTTTGACATTAAGGCACTTTTTACAAGCATTCCAGTAGAAAAAATACCTACATTCCTCAAAAAATGGCTAACCCAGACTACAACGGACCCCAGAGAGATAGATGACATTATCAATCTTACAGATTTATGCATAAGGAATAATTACTTCATGTTTAACCAAAAATTCTACAGACAATCAAAAGGATTAGCAATGGGGAGCACACTTTCGCCTATTTTAGCAGACCTATACATGAGCTATTTTGAAACACACATAGTAAAGGCCTTCCCACAGATTTATAAATTTTGGCAGAGATATGTTGATGATGTTTTTGCTATCATTCCGGAAAAACTTAGAGAAGATTCTCTAAAATTACTAAACCTGCAAGATAATCACATCCAATTTACTATGGAAGTAGAAAGAGACAACACCCTACCCTTTTTGGACCTCAAGATAACTAGAAATCGTCATGGTGTAGATTTTGGAATATACAGGAAGCCCACACACATAGATAATTACATAAAGAAAAATGAATACAACCCAGTTTCACATCAACTAGCTGCCTTTAGAAGTCTAATTCACCGGTTATACAACGTCCAACTGAGTAAGGATGAATTTTTGAAAGAACAACAACACATAAAAGACATAGCGGTATTAAATGGATTCAACCCAGCCATCATAAGGAACATGATGAAGAGAAAAGAAAAACTGAAGATAAGATAAAAAATACCACTCTCACACCACTTAATAACACAAATTGGCAATATAGAAAATTCAACTACCATCCATGGGCTTTTAGAAAATTTGAACGAATCTTCAAAAGACTAAACTTAAAACTAGCACCCCAAAACAAATTCAGTCTGAGGAACTTGCTAAATAAACCACTGAAAAATACAATCCCCAACAATTTGAAATCAGGAATTTATCAGATTAATTGTGAAACCTGTGAAAAAAGCTACATAGGAAAAACTAAGAAAAACTTGTTAACCAGGCAAAAAGAACACCAGAGGAACATTAAGTTGAAACAAACAGAAAAATCTGCAGTTTCACACCATTTTTGGACAGAAAACCACAACATTGGCCAAAACATTAAACTGTTAAAATCTTTAAGTACACCCATAGAATTGGATATTTGGGAAAAAATATTCATAAACAAAAACCGTGATAAAGTTATAAATTTTGAAATCCCGGCATTAAATGAAGTATTAAAACTTAGTGCCCCTAACACCAGATGGCAGAGTGATCGGAGCTCCATAGTAGTGGAAGAAGAGGGAGGTTCATTTAGTCACCAAACAGCTGAGGATGAGATCGAATGATCTTGAAAACGTTTCAATTATACAACAAGAAGTAAGTGAAGACTGAGTATAAACATAGTGACTCATAAATTCAAACTTAAATTTCCTTCACTTACTTTGTTTGTCTTTCAGTATGGTATACCTATTCCGACAGAAAAAGTATTCTTTTAGAGCGCTAGCTTGGCATTCACAAAAATAATACTTCTTGCACTGTTCAGGTCTTTTTGGACCCTGCATATTTTAGCCTTCGTTATTGCAAACAATTCTGATAACATTCAATTCTTCAACAATGGAACACACATGTGTGCAGTAAAGTAAGTACAAAGAACTGAAGTCATTGTGCCACCCTTACACAGTGCGACAACGTTAGTGAATGTGTGTGACAGAGAATGCATGCTACACAAGGAGTAGAACCGTTAAAAATAAACAAAAAAAAACATGGGTGCTATTCATTCAGTATAGGCTGTAACTGAACTGACCCAAATGCCATAAACAACTAAAGGCAGCGTATTGGAATAGTGTCTAACCCACCTTGTGCTTCATTCCCCTGGGACTTCCTTTGCTGTGGCAAACTATAGGTAGATTTGTCAACAAGTTTATGTCCCCTACTGTAAAAATGTCACCTCTTACAAATGCTCCATAATATTTTGTGGGCCTTATTTAGTAATACTGAATAAACAGAGAAATTTGTTTTTAAACAATGCTCTACATGGTGTTCTATAGCCAACAACTATCACTTGTTATTATTCATAATATATTTTTTATGTGTGACGCTTTTGATGCCATTTTTGAATATCTAAGTCTTTGATGAATCTGCTGGCAGTTGCTAATGTAAGTGTACTACATGAACTTTATTACAGGGTCTAGTTTCCAAGATCACAGGTTCAAACACAGCAGAAAGCAACAGACCTTTTGGACATATTGCTTCCTTCAGAAGGAAAATAAAGTTGGTGGTCCCATATCATAGATTAATGGCATGTAAAAGAACCTCAAGTATAATGAAAGTCTTTTGAGCAAAATTAAATGGTCCATCACACTCAATTTAGAATGGGATGCTGAAAACCACAGGAAAAGAGCATCCATAAATAAAAATTCAGTTATTATTTATTTCAAGGTATGCACGGGTAGAGTGAGAAGAAGCAATACCAGGTACTTTGGCTGATAAATGAGACATTGAAAGCAAGTTGCTAACTATTTGAGGATATATAATTGAAGTGTTCCTGTATCTTAGTCACTCAAATTGTAACTATCAAACTGTTTACATTTTATGTATCAGTACCTTACAGTTTAAAAATAACTGAGTAATAACACTGAGAAGTACAGTTGCCATAAGTCAGTGAAATGTTAATTGGAAATTTCATTACCATGCAGAAATTGGGCTGCTCTAAGAAATCAACAAATTACTGTGTTAATGGTAGATTCTTTCATGCTGATCATGTCTACCTATTTTGTTTGCTGACAAGGCTCCATAATGGAGTTAGATGCTAATATTACATCATGAGGCAGATATTATTTGTGGGTATTTCATAAGTATGCCCTCTAGAAGGAACAAGATAAGAATTAAAGAAGCCCTGTTTATCCTTTAATTAGATTAGTAAAAGTAAGTATAATACCATAATGCACTGTATATTACTAAATTAATCATTCCATAATATATATAATACTCACAATCTTCTTCACTGCAATGATCACCATAGTACATAACCACCAGGTGACTTATGTTTAAGCTACGTGCTAAATAAGCAACATCCAATGGTATGACAGTGGAATAATTGTGACTAACATAGCCAAATTTAAAGGTAGTGATAACAATTTTTCATTAGACACTTTGTAGGCTGCAACAGAATTAGGTACAGCAGAATCTCTTATACAAGGATTACAATAGAGGTCCTGTCCAACAAAATATCTTGAGAACATATTGATGAAAATGTTTATATTTAAACTATGATACATGGGAAACCTTTTTTGTAATCCTATAAGCACCATTAATTCTCAATTTCAGACTTATATTACAGATAGAACAGGACAAAAATAAATGTCTATCTTTTCTGAAAAGTTTGTAAATTATCAGAACAGATCTTTTAAGAAATAGTTTTGATGTTCTAGTAAATAATTTGTATACATTGTAAAATGTTAAAGTTTCAAACATAAAATTCTATGGGACACCTGCAATTTATTGTATGTTTAAAACAATGAAATTTGCTTTCAAACTGCTTTACTTATCACGAAATTCATTAGCTCAGTGCTAATGTATAAACAGCCTCCCTTTTACACAAATACAACACTTCAACACATTTCTACAATGTCTGTTTATGTTTCCTTAGCACACACCCTTTGTGCTGCTAATAATCTTTCTTTGGGACTTATACTCAGGTCCACATCTAAAACAGAGTTACATGCTGATTGTCACAACATCTCTGATATTCACACATAAACTGCTTTGCTTCCTATTATTAAATTTTAGATGAGTCGCATTTTTTACACATCTGCTTCACTTTCGTACCTATTTTGAGGACATGTTTCGCAAATCTTCGTTTGCATCAAGAGCCGTAGATTTGCGAAACATGTCCTCAAAATAGGTACGAAAGTGAAGCAGATGTGTAAAAAATGCGACTCATCTAAAATTTAATAATTTTTCGCTTCACTGTGGTGTTCCAATACAGTTGAATCTCGATGCTTTGCTTCCTGTTTCACAACCAGCAGATTCCTTACTATAGAGCTGCACTCATTGACCTGAGAACTACTTCCTGCACTGTTCCATAGCCGGTCGGCTCCTCCTCCATGGAACCACACTCAACTCGAAGTGCCACAATGCTCTCACTACTACTCTTGTACTATCTGATGATGTTTTCGTAATGTCAGCCACCAATAGCCCATGAGCCAATAAGCAACAAGGCGAGGTGATTCCCCTACTCACGCTTTCACGCTTGACCAACTCGACTCTTCTCCAGTAAAACAGCTTCGCATTTGCCAATGTGACAGTATTTTTCTAATCGATTCACATGTTACAGGATGATTTGAAAAATAACAGTTAACTAACAGTATTAAATGCAGTTAATACTCCAGGCATTTGAAATTCTCAGGAAGTGAAGATATGTGCTTTGAGACATTTTTGACATGTGCCAATAGATGGAATGATGTGTTGAATAGGAGAGATAACTGAAACAAGACAGTTGCACCCCTAGCTATGTACACTGCAGAAGAACAGCAAGCAATAATACAATTTTTGTGAACCTTGACAAATTCATAGAAGGATGTTGGAAAGATATGGAGATAGCTGTATTTGCAAGAGGAGAGTGTACAAATGGGTAGAAGTGTTTAAAAGTGGACATGTATTAGTCACAAATGAGCAATGCTCTAATCATCCCAACAGGGCTATTACTGATGGGAATTTGGAATATATTGTCATCATGATTCATGAGAATTAGCCAATTTCTATAGAAGTTTTGGCCTGGGAACTGAGTATTAGTGTTGGATCTGCTCACAGCATTATTATGGAAGTACTCAAGTACCATTTTTTGTGTACCTATACTGGGTGATTGGCAAGGTTGTTCATTAATCAACACATGATATACATATTCAAACTTCCATATCATTTCTGATGTGATGTAATGCTTAAGGAGACAATTTTCTGGCATGAAAATTACAGGGGATGAAACCTAGATGCATCACTATGAGCCAGAAAGTAAAAGGCAGTCTTCACAATGATGACACACATCTTCTCCAGCCCCTCCCTCCACCAAAAGAATTCAAGTCCCAATGCTCTGCCAGAAAGGTCCTCTTCACCCTCTTCTGGGATACAAATGGGCTGCTCTTGGAGCACCATCAGCAAAGCAGTGAAGCAATGAATAGTAGAGTAGCTGTACTTTGATTAAGTCCCTGCATTTAAAGTAGCTTAGCTTAAAAGCGAGTCCCATCCAGCTCATTGGGAGTGTTAGGAGGTATGAGTGGTGTGCCATTCTAAGGGGATTTTAGAAGCTCTGTAATGCCATCCAAATTGTCTGCTTCACTCATGAAAGGTACAATAACACTCTCACATGATAATTTCTGTTTATGCAAGCATTGCAGCACATCATCAGCACATCACGTATCTTCTGATATCTATTGCTGTAAAGCTCAACGACAAAAAAAATTCTTAATAATAATAATACTGGTTATGGCACCCCAGCAGTCACGCTGAACTTATAAGTTTCTACTCACTCTGCTGTTTATGGTAATATTTTAAAAATTGTATTGTTCATTGATTGTTTGAATTGTTCATTAAATTGTATTGTTGCACATATTTTTTAGACTTGCCATCGCTGTATTAAGGTTAATGTATTTAGTTACCTCTGTTATCAGACTGATACATACAAAATATACTTACTTCTTTTGTAATAATTTTGTAAAATGACTATGTGAATGCAAGATTGTACTTTCTCTACTACTTATATTATTTTGTTAAATTGTATTGTATTGACGTTGCCTATTGCTGTATTTAAGCTTAATGGCAAAAAAATAAATATTATTATTATCGCCCTTAACCAACTTCCCCACATCCTGCATCCACACAGAGCTTGGTTCCATACAGTACTTTACTTGTCTTTAACCAACAACACGCTGACTTTCACGCATACAGGTTGCCACATGTGATGGCTGGACGACTCACCTACTGGAAGCGTTACCATTGCCAGGGATTTTATGGAAGTATTGATACTCTACCAAGTACAGTGCCATGTTGGAGAATGAACTAAAGCAAACACAGAAGACTTTAATCTAGAGGCACTCTTTTACTTTGCAATAAGATGCACCCCCACACTGCTACTGCAACTCTTGTCATCATCTGAAAATTAAGATAAGATAAATTCAGATGATACATCCACCATGGAGCTCTTAACTCTTCACTTTGGAGTGTTTTGGCCCCTCAGAGGACCACCATATGGAAACAATGATGAGTTTAAAGAAGCACTGTATTGTTGTTTGTGTATACAAACATCTTTATTCTTAAGAAATAAGAAGGTTTTTGAAACTATGTGAGAAATGTATTGAAAAGGAGAGTGACTATGTTGAAGAATGACATCTTGTTTTTATCTTTAATTGAAATATATACTCTGCAAAATTTAGTTTGCTGTTATTTTTTTAATCCCCTTAGTATTTAGTACAGCTTGCTTTTTTTTCTAAAATAAGATACAAAGGAGACTCAAGCTCCTTCAAAAACATTTGAAATTGCATAATTAGTTGTATTAATGCAGTAGAGGTCATGTACACATGTATATACTCCCTTTGACATTTAAAAAGAAAAAGGTGTATATTTTTCTAAGTCCACATTGTTTCCACGACCGGTTTGCAATGATGTCACGGAATACATAACTTTAGCTTTATTCTACTGAATCCTGTCATAATTATAATAATAATGAGAATGTTCACGCATTGTGTATTGTTTCATATAATTTTGCATATTCACATAGGGAATCTGTCTTTTTTTTTTCCACACACTGTAATGTGTGCAAAAATTGAGTCTCATAATTGACTCATAATTTAGTCTCAGCTACTAAACGTGCACTGATACCCGAGTGGTTATAGACAAGTATGTAGGAACTAGACCTACAAAATTTCGAATCCCAAACATAAATTTTATTTATTTTATTGTAGAAATACGAAATGCGTATTATTCATATTGTAATATAACTTCCAATGCTAAGGTTTACAAACTGAAACAGTCTACTTTGTTTTTAAACTAAATGAAGTAAATGTTTTATTCCTATATGTAAAATCAAATAAAACTGGAAATTAACTTAGTATCTTGTGTGTAAATGCTCTGCTTCTATTACTGCCCTCATTCTGTGGGGTATGGATGAGATCAAATGCCTAGTGAAATTTTCACAAGAGGTTACTTTGCGTTATATGCCAGCACCATTCATAACAGATGAATGAGCCTGAGTATTTACACAAACAATATTAAGGTAATTTTCTAATAACATTGCATTTATTTTGAAAACGATTAGAATATGTTATTCGCATGTTTATAAATGAATGTGTTTAAAATATTATTTATTTATCTGCTGCAAGAAAACCATAAGGCATTGCTATTAAAGTAACAATAATAAAAAGAATCATGCACATCAAGGATTCGAACTCATGTTGGTCCAATTCTAACATACATGCCTTTCTCCGCTTGGCTACCATACATACAGTCAAACTGCAAAGCATCTCCCTATCTATTGCATAGCTTTGAAATGAAGCCAGAGTGGCATTAAAGTGTATATTGGAAAAATTAATTGTTCTTTCACACTAGCCATATATAGCCACATATGGCCTTCTATAGCCATATATCTAATGCTATATTAGATCCATTATTAGTCATAGCTAACACTTCATTGGCAGAAGAGATATTTCCTTCTTGCTTAAAGAAAGGTAAAGTAATACCAGTGTATAAAAAGGATAACCCTGAAGATATGAACAAGTACCCCCCAACTACCATTATATCAGCATGATCAAAAATCTAAAGTGTTTCTAAATAGACTGTTAAACTTTATAAACAAACACAAAATACTAATTGATGTACAGTATGGTTTTCAAAACACATAAGTCTGTAAAGGATGCAATAACTAAGACACTAAATAGCATTTTTAATAAACTCAGTAATAGAGAGATGGTACAGGACTCTTTCTTGATCTCTCTAAGGTTGACCAACAGTTATTGATAAATAAGCTAGAAGGATATGGAATTAGAGGTATTGTGAGTAAATGGTTAAAGTCATATTCATTTGATAGAGAGCAAGGAACCGAAATTAAATCACTTGGTAGGGAGGGAACCATAGAATGTCACATATCCACATTACGCACCACCAAGTGTGGAGTACCACAAGGTTCGATACTTGGGCCTATATTATTTTTATTATGTATAAATGACCTATATGATAATCTGAAGATAAAGGGCACTGAAGTCATACTTTATGCTGAGGACACTACAATTCTCATCTCTGCCAAAAATACTCAGCAGTTAAATAATAACTGTAATGAGGTATTGCTAAGCCTGGAAAACTATTTTTTTTGTCCACAATTTCCGTCCAAATATCAGTAAGATGAACTATTTACTTTTTACATTAATCAGAAACAATAACAGTAACAAAGGGTTAAAATTGGTGTACAGAAATCAAGTAACATTAGGGGTTCAAAACACATTTCTAGGCATCCATATTGATGATAATTTTTCATTTCAGAATCATGTCCTTACTTACATTACTTACTCCAAACTCAACAATATATTCCTGCTACACCAGCCTACCAACATGTTACCATTTCAAATGGTTCATACAGTATACTTTGCATTATTTCATTCCCATTTGGAATATGGAGCGAGGATATGGGGATCTTTGCCCAAAACGTCCTTCATACAGATCTTCTTGCTTCAAAAAAATAGCTGTAAGAGTTTTGGCTAAAGTTAATAGATTGGAGTCTTGCAGGCCATACTTTAAACAACTTAAAATACTTTCATTATTTCGAGTATATGTATTTTTCACTATTTTGTATGTTAAAACATCAAGTGAATCCCCTCAACTAAACAAAGATTTACTTATATCGAGATTTAACTGTATTGGAACACCACAGTGAAGCGAAAAATTATTAAATTTTAGATGAGTCGTATTTCTTACACATCTGCTTCACTTTCGTACCTATTTTGAGGACATGTTTCGCAAATCTTCGTTTGCATCTACGGCTCTTGTGCGACTCGCACAAGAGCCGTAGATGCAAATGAAGATTTGCGAAACATGTCCTCAAAATAGGTACGAAAGTGAAGCAGATGTGTAAGAAATACGACTCATCTAAAATTTAATAAAGATTTACTTATTTTACCCGCAGACGAAATTACTTTTTTCTGAGTTCATACAGGGGTACTTTTGGTAATAAAAATATAATTAATAAAGGTTCTAAATATTTTAATGTACTGCCAACAGATCTAAAGGGATTGTCTGATATAGAACTGTAAGAAAGGACTCAAGAAATATTTACTAACACACTGCTTTTACAATTCATAGGAACTTTTAAACAACAGTACTAATTAATCTTCAACACATTAATGAAGATGTAGTTATGTTACACATTTAAAGTGTCATTTTTGTTTTGAAATGGTTATAACTTGCATAAATTTAGAAGCATCCTGCTTATGTACTTTTCTTCTTTGTTGGCTGGTTCTTTGGTTAGCGATTGTACACAACAATTATTATTTGTATAGAGAAATATGTTCTGTATAATTTACACCTGGTTTAGTGTGCATCATATTAAATTCTTATTCTTCTTATTATTTTTTATCATAATTATTAATTGCCATTTAATAATATTGATGTGTCTAGTATCACTATTGTATCATTGCAATATTATATACTATATATATATCCTAGCTATGGCATTGCATTTTTAGTCTGACTCTACCTTTCCAAAGCATATATTGTGAATGCAGCATCATCAAATGCATCCAATGTTTTCTGAATCGAACTATGGGTGATCAGCCCAGTGTCTGGTATGAGAATGAGAGAAGTGGATAACAGAATGGGAACAAAATGAATGATAGGAAACATGATAATGGAGCAATTGGTGGAATGATGGCGGGGGAAACCAGAGATCCCAGAGAAAACCTGCCCCAGCACTGTGTTGTCCACCACCAATCTTACTTTGTGGTCACCTGGGATCAAACCCAGGCTACTTTGGTGAGAGTCAAGTGGTCTAACCGCTCGGCCACTGCACTGCCCTTATTAAAATACTTCTACTTATTAAGTCATATTTTATTAAAACTATTAAAACTTAATAGTTGACTGAGTGAAGTTTTAAGTTTTAGTAAAATATGACTCAATGCTTTTAATCCTAATCACTTCATTCATGTATGCATGTTTTCTAGTTTAATAATGAATGGTGAAACTTGATTCCATCAAGAAGATGTCATAAGTAACAAGTTCTTGTTCAAATGTTGGTCCTAATTGTGAACAATAAAATTGTCTACCTACTCAGTATTATCCATTACTGCTTGTACTTTATAATGCAAATCAGTATAAAACATAAATACATTGTGCTGATTGCAGTTTAAGGAGAGAACTATTTCTTATTCAGCGGAGGACATTCCGTCCAAACCTGGATGTCCAAATAGGAGAGAGGGCATTAAGGAGAGGATGCCTTATCTGGAGATGATAGGGTTCCCTTGGTGTTGCACCATACCTGCTGCTATCAAATCTGCTTGCTCTTCATACTTTCTGGCCTCATCCCTTTTACCTATAGGTTTAGTAGTCACAATAGACCTGGCCTAACTTGGCCACAGTGCTGAAATCTTTTTCTGCTTGTATTTACCCTATCACTACTACAATTACCACTGTTACTGGTAAGTCATAACATTATAAACTCTCACATTTAGCTTTCAATATTGTTATTTTTTAAAATCAGTGTATAACAACATATACATTGGATCATCACTTTTTATTCATTAAGTTCAACATTTTTTTATAATTAAATCAATATAAAATATAAATACATTGGAGCATGTCTTTTAAATAACAATAAATTAAAACTTTGTAACAAAAATGTTATTGTTGAAGAGCATTTCACCACTATATTCAACACTTAACCAGTTTCATTGGTTTGCTTAAAATATTCTTGAGTAAATGAAAACAAATACGACTCATCTAAAAATTAATAATATAAGTTTTGTTTTTGTTGCTGTATTTAACTTACACATTTCTATGACAGTAAATCTTAAAAATATCTATCAATATTTTATACATTTATGGACACACACACACACACACACACACACACACACACACACACACACACACACACACACACACACACACACACACACACACACACACACACACACACACACACACACACACACACACACACACACACACACACACACACACACACACACACACACACACACACACACACACACACACACACACACACACACACACACACACACACACACACACACACACACACACACACACACACACACACACACACACACACACACACACACACACACACACACACACACACACACACACACACACACACACACACACACACACACACACACACACACACACACACACACACACACACACACACACACACACACACACACACACACACACACACACACACACACACACACACACACACACACACACACACACACACACACACACACACACACACACACACACACACACACACACACACACACACACACACACACACACACACACACACACACACACACACACACACACACACACACACACACACACACACACACACACACACACACACACACACACACACACACACACACACACACACACACACACACACACACACACACACACACACACACACACACACACACACACACACACACACACACACACACACACACACACACACACACACACACACACACACACACACACACACACACACACACACACACACACACACACACACACACACACACACACACACACACACACACACACACACACACACACACACACACACACACACACACACACACACACACACACACACACACACACACACACACACACACACACACACACACACACACACACACACACACACACACACACACACACACACACACACACACACACACACACACACACACACACACACACACACACACACACACACACACACACACACACACACACACACACACACACACACACACACACACACACACACACACACACACACACACACACACACACACACACACACACACACACACACACACACACACACACACACACACACACACACACACACACACACACACACACACACACACACACACACACACACACACACACACACACACACACACACACACACACACACACACACACACACACACACACACACACACACACACACACACACACACACACACACACACACACACACACACACACACACACACACACACACACACACACACACACACACACACACACACACACACACACACACACACACACACACACACACACACACACACACACACACACACACACACACACACACACACACACACACACACACACACACACACACACACACACACACACACACACACACACACACACACACACACACACACACACACACACACACACACACACACACACACACACACACACACACACACACACACACACACACACACACACACACACACACACACACACACACACACACACACACACACACACACACACACACACACACACACACACACACACACACACACACACACACACACACACACACACACACACACACACACACACACACACACACACACACACACACACACACACACACACACACACACACACACACACACACACACACACACACACACACACACACACACACACACACACACACACACACACACACACACACACACACACACACACACACACACACACACACACACACACACACACACACACACACACACACACACACACACACACACACACACACACACACACACACACACACACACACACACACACACACACACACACACACACACACACACACACACACACACACACACACACACACACACACACACACACACACACACACACACACACACACACACACACACACACACACACACACACACACACACACACACACACACACACACACACACACACACACACACACACACACACACACACACACACACACACACACACACACACACACACACACACACACACACACACACACACACACACACACACACACACACACACACACACACACACACACACACACACACACACACACACACACACACACACACACACACACACACACACACACACACACACACACACACACACACACACACACACACACACACACACACACACACACACACACACACACACACACACACACACACACACACACACACACACACACACACACACACACACACACACACACACACACACACACACACACACACACACACACACACACACACACACACACACACACACACACACACACACACACACACACACACACACACACACACACACACACACACACACACACACACACACACACACACACACACACACACACACACACACACACACACACACACACACACACACACACACACACACACACACACACACACACACACAC
>CM060950.1:42637136-42682367 GCA_030765055.1 Mantis religiosa
ACTACAATAAGGAGCAAAAAAATGATCAAAAATAAGTAATTAAGAAACAATTTTAAGACTTGACAGAAGCAATGAATCAGAAAATATGTCAGAACAACCTTACGAGAAAACAGTTAATGCACTGAACAAACAATCTAACTGATTCACAAGCAGATTAAGATGACAAAATAGCTATTCTAGATAAAATATACTATTTTAAAATAATGAAAAGTATGTTAAGAAGCGAAAATTTTCTCAGAATTTACAAAGACCACCTATTCAATGATTAAATGAATGAGTAAATAAAGAACAGTATATATGATACATTCCACCTAATGAACACAATTGCGTTTCCAAACCCCACAGTATATAACATGTATGACCATCTACATTACATAAACAGTATATGAAACAGTATATGACTACTAACAAATAATATTTGTTTCCCAGCAAATTATCTTGTTAAATAGCTGTTAGATAAACTCCAATTTTTGCTACAACTTTAAAGTTGCAAATATCAGCAATTAATAGAGTTAATTGGAAGCTTCCGTTTTTATATGATGTCCAGTCTCACTTTTGCAACAATCCAAAGACCACAATAGGGAATTTTTTTTTAGCTTTCAAAAGAAAATTCTATAAACAGCAAAAGTTATAGCTATAGCTAATAATCTATCTCCTTATTCAGTGAAGCTGTACATGAGCTTCTTTAAAATTCACATCATTAAGGTATTTCCTTATATATATATAAGATCTGATATAATATGTAGATGATGTGGTTGCTGCAATAGCGGAGAAAGCTGTATACTTAAACTCTAATTTTTCAGGAACCTGTCATCAGATGCACTTTAAAACAAAATAACTACATAACTCATTGCACTTTTTAGACCTAAACATCATCAGGATTAATGACAGAATAGAGTTTGGAGCAGGGGCGGAGACATTAAGGGCCAGACAGGCAGGGACCCACCAATATCACGCAACTTATAGGCATCTTTTATTAATTTGAAGAAAACATTTATTCTATAGTTCATTCAATTTTAATAATCATTACAAATAATAATTTATTATACCATGATTCTTAATGGCTACCGAAGGTTGGAACTCTCAGTATTGTACACGACAACCACATCAGTCTCCTTTTTTCAATTTCAATTCAATTCAATTTATTTTCATCCTTTTTATTACAATTTAAGGAACACGTCATAATATAAACTATTTACATTATATACAATTAAGCTTAGTTACATGTTCCATATTTAAATTCCTCTACACTATAAAATGCCTTTTCAGTTAAATACTTTTTTATGGTTTTCATCATTTCTTTGACTTGGTTTATGTTTTTTTATTTCATTTGGTAACTTATTGAATAACTCCCTTCCTACCATTTCTACTGCTCGGTTATTCAGTGTTCCTCTTAGTTTGTTCTGTAATAGTCCTCATTATTTCTCAAACTGTAAGTGTGTATATTGCAATTCCTTTGGTATCTTTTATGTACAATGGTTTTTATGCATTTATAGATATATATGCATGGAACTGTTAAAATCTTTAGTTCTTTAAATAGGATTCTACATGTCTGTCTATTATTTACTTTTGCTATTATTCTAATGGCTTTCTTCTGTAGTTTCAGCACTTTTCCCATTTCTCTTTGTGTAATATTTCCCCATGGTGTAATGCCATAACTTATATGCAAGAATATAAATGTGTAATAAACCTGCTTCATTTTTTTTCTGTCCATTGTATTCCCGGTTTGTCTCATTATAAAGATGACCTTATTTATTTTTAGTAATGTGTACTACATGGGATTTGCAGTTTAGATTTTTATCAATGATCATTCCAAGAAAATTTGTGGAATTTATTTCGCATATACTTCCCCCCCCCCCTCCTCTATGGTTACTTTGATATTGTCTGAGTTGTGGTTTCTTATCTCAAAATTAGGCCGCGCTGTGGCTCAGTGGTTAGACCGCTTGGCTCTCACCAAGGCGGCCCGGGTTCGATCCCAGGCGACCGCAAAGTGAGATTTGTGATGGACAACATGGCGCTGGGGCGGGTTTTCTCTGGGATCTCCGGTTTCCCCCGCCATCTCATTCCACCGGTGCTCCATCTTCATCTCATGTATCATAAGTGTCATTGCCTGCGGTGCCGTATGTAGTAAAAGCGGGCGTTAAACACTACACATTTCATTTCATTATCTCAAAATTAATACAGGCTTTCTTTTTTATATTTATTACCATGTCTAGGTTAGAGTAGTATTGCTTTATGATTTCCAAAACTGAGTTTGCCCTATTTTCTACATCTTTAACTGTTTGGCCCCTGATTATGACTGTCATATCCTCAGCATACCCAACTGCTATGCCCCCTTTTGTTTCTATCACATCAAATATTTCATTTATATATAGTAAGAATAAAAAGGGCCCTAGTTTTGAGCCTTGCGTAACTCCTCGGTGTACAGTTTTGAAATCGGACTTTATTTTTTCCACTATACCATTTGCATTTAGATGATTTATTTCCTTGTGGCAAAGCAGAAGAATGGGCCAGATTAAATGAGCCCATGGTCACTTTTCTCCCTTCTACACACTTTGCTAGTCAGGTGTCTATACCTCCCTTGCTCCCCTTCTCTCCTCTTTCTACATTACATTCAGCAACACTTGTGACCAGCTAGTTGCAGCCCATTAAATGAAGTTTTAGCATTTATGTGATTCTTGCTGGAATCTTAATTGTTTGGTGGACAAATTACTGTATTTTTAAAATGAATAAAGTGTATTATTTACTGAAAAGACACTTTCATTTATTAAAGTAGAAGAAAAACTTGAAATTAAACAATTGGGTGCACATCAGCTGAACAATTTTACATTTCTGTAACAAGAAGTCAAAAAACAGAAAACCTTCTGTAACAGTTTAGTAAGAAATTGTGCTTTAGAGTATCTTGAATCAGCTATGCCTGAAATTTGTGAGAAGAGTAGAAGATACCAGCTTATGATAACTTCGCTCCTCCTTAAGAAAGCAACAGAATTACTGTTCTGAAGTGAACCTGAATTCAGATGCCAAAGAAGTGTGTGACATAGTGGTCAACCAAATGAAAGGACAATTTCAATGGTCTCATATATTCAATATTTTTGGAATTATTGACCTAAAGAAATTTATTACATTCAGAGTCTGCTGACTCTGTGAGCAAATTTGCATCAAATTGCGATCCCATGATCTTGTACGAAAAGTTATAAAACTGAACTACCAGTGATTTATAACAATAATAATACATTCAAAGATATCCCTTCAGGCAGAGAACTCTTCATTTTTTCATACAACACTCCTTTGAGGAAGTATTTTCTGTAGTGCACAAAATGCTGCAAATTGCACTAACAACTCCAGTTCTAACACACGAGGCAGAGAGAAGTTTCAGTGCATTGAAAAGAATTAAGTTGTTCCTTAGGAACATCATGGGCCAAGATACGCCTAATTCCTTGGCTGTTTGTGCCATTTAGAAAGAGGAAATTGTTGGAATCGCTAACTTCAAAGTCAGAGTGCTTGAAGTGTTGTGTATAGGAATAGATGTGCTCAACTCTTGTACAAGTAATGTTGCCACTTCATAAGTTCCATTTTATCTTTTATTATTAGTTATGTACTTGAAGGTTAAAACTGTATAGTATTTTGACACACTTCTGCTATTGCAGTGTTTTTGTCTGTGCATTTAAAGGTGACCTGTTTTAAAAGGTATAACCCCACTTCTACTTTCATTACAAGCATTTTCACATCTGGCCCCACCAAGAAAAGTGCTCATGAGCCGCTACTGGTTTGGACAATTCAGTAAAAGCACATAGTCTGACAGCCATATCAAACCAACAGTCTCAACCATAGACTACACAAACACAGCATAATCATTAGTCAAACTTACAGATTTGCAAACATCCATTAAACAATCAAGAATACAGGAAATAATAGAGATACATACTAAACACTGTTTGAATAAATATTTTAAAAGCTCTACTAGTGAGAATAAAATCAAAATATTTAAAAATCACAAATACCTAGAAAAATAACTACACTCTCTTTGAAGTAGATTATACTTTAATCTTTAAGTACACCAACCCCATACCAGATGATACTATAGGTACCTACCCAGGGAGGAGAAGATCAGGAAATCACCAGTTATTCGATCAGCAGCTGAGAATGGGGCAATAGGTCCTCAGTATTACTCCTGTCAGTAATTTGGAAATTGGAGTAATATGAGTGCACAATATTAATTAATTTTCCATAATTTAAACACCTGTGTTTTGGTTCAGAAACGCACTCATAATTACTTCCAACTTAAGTCTCCAATAAAGTCAGCCGTTTACTTCATACTCAGAGTTTGTGCTTCTTACAAGTTAATTGGCATGAATTTGGTTTGGAGCTAACAAGCATTTGTCTATAATCTTCTTATGGATGCTTATTGCTTTAATTTAATATGTATTTTTAATTTTTAGTTAGAAAGTTTGAGCATTCTGTAACCTTCTTATTTTTGTAATATCTCAACTTTGTTGTTAAACAGTATTACATCCATTAATTGTTTTTTATTAGAAATATAATGGCAGATGCATATTGAACAAGGCAAGTTGTGATACCTATATAACAGTGATGTTTCAGATTAGACAAACAAATCACAGTTGGCAAATATCTATGAGTAAAATGAGATTCTCTTTCTCTTTTTCCTTTGTTAACCTGTACAGATACTAATTATCATGCATTATCATGAAAACAAAATTATCTTGCAGTAGAAAGTGCTACAGATTCTAACACCTTATGCATATTCAGTTGCAAATACAGTCTGCAAATATACGATATGAAATTTGATATTCTGTTACATTATATTAATATGATGACTACATCATTCAATGAAATGAGCTATCATGCACCCTTAGATTAAGTTGTACAATGGCTAGGTCATCAGAAGCACTTTTGGTTGTCTGAGAAGTTTGCCTTATCTGCTCTGCTCTTAATTTGGAACAAAGCAAATAACGCTTAAAATATCCTCTAAACAGTTTGCTTGCTATGCAGAGAGCAATGGGATTAAACCAAGAATTAGAAAAGAGTAAAAGGAAAAAGATAGAGTCCATAACTACTGTATGTGTTGGATTACTGGGACTAACAGAGAACCAGGTATATAAAACATAACGCAAACTGATTGGTATATTGCTAACAAGAAATACTACAGCAAGAGAAGCCACTATTTTAGCACTGCGATAACGAGCAATCTCTGCTCTGTGATTTGTATGAGCTCCTGGAATAGTTTTGGCACTATTATTTAATTTTAATGCTGTCAGGACACTAGATATTACCATAGATATTGGTAGAAAAACACAATATAACAAAAAATTATTCAAATCCAGAATTTTGGAATTATCATCAATAATTACCTGAGTGTAGCAAGGATCATCAAGAATGAGAGAATTTAGGAGTCCATCAGCTAATGCTATTAGCCATACTACTAGGATGTAAATGAACAGTGTGAAATCTGATGGAGGTTTGAAAGCATTTATTACTGCCATATATCGTTGCCAGCTAAGAGCTACAATAGAGAGAGCACTAACAGAAATAGACATATGGCGTAGAATGAGATACAATCTGCATGGTGATTTGTCAAGTCCAAACCTAATTCTTTTAAATATTTGTGCCAGAGGAACGTTAACTATGAGATTAAAAACATCAGCAAACGCAAGGTTGAACAACATAATATTTGGTGGAGTTCGAATTTCTTTGTGACGTGCACAAACAATTACCAGTGTACCATTCAATATCATACCTAGTATGAATATTAGTCCATATACAGGAAGATGAACATAGTTATCTATTACATTTATAGTTTTTACAAATGTACTCAATTCCTTTTTGATCAGGCTAGCTGTAGCTACCAAATGTTCTGTTTGCTCACTGTTGGACAAAAGCTCAAAGAGCCACGGATATATCAGCAGTGTGCTAATATTGTACGAGGATTTTAAGTTTTCAGTATCATTTAAGTTAGAATATAGGGCATGTAAATATTCTTCTGTAGTCTTTGCTAGCCAATAAGCAGAGGCAGGATGGTGGTAGGATTCTTCATAAGCTCTGTGTATGTATGTCCAGTTGGTTTCCACTACTTTTAGCACCTGGTGATTCTTTGCTAATTTTAATAGATCTGAAAGCACATCCTGCAGACAAAGCAGCCAATGAGCACCTTCGTTAGAGATGTGTATAGCTAGATTATTAATTCCTTCCTCTTGAACTGACTGATTTATTCTATTTCTATACTCCTCTGTCAGCTGTAAGGCCAAAAAGCCCAATTTTAAATCTCCTGTTGAGAGGAAGTCGATTATTGTACTATGAAGGCAGGCATTCTTTCCATCTTGTGGTATTTGCTGATAAAGAACCTGACAATTTGCATCTTGACCAATGTGTTCATAATCACACTTAGATGCAAATTCCATAGAATGTAGTTCATCTGCAAATGATTCTTTTGCAATCTGTGTTAGTATCTGAAATAAAAGAAAAACACATTCAGTTATAAAACTGATTTATTTGTACCAGATTTTTAAGTTTAACAAAGATACAAAGAATCTCTTTTGGTAGTTTCAGAGCACATCATTATTATTACGTATTTGTCTCTTTCAGTTTTATTTTTAGAAGGCCAGTTGGTGTCATGAGCATCTTTGTCTCATAATTTCAATATCTCCATAAATCTGTTATGTTACCAGTTAAAGTGAGAAACAACAATTACACTCTACTCCACATAATTGTGAAGTACCAACAGAAACAAAATATAATATTGTGAATATAAATATCTGTTATTTACAATAACATGTGCACTCAGTAAACTGAATGATCATGTGTAATGTGTAAACGTTAACAAGTCACTGATAGAGTCGACATGAAAAATTCAATGCCACGGCCGGGATTTCAACCACGGATCTACTGGTTTCCATCCAGTTGCTCTTACCCATTGAGCTACCATGGCCCATTTGCCGTCATGATATTAAACTCTCCAATTCACTCATATATTTCCCCGGTAAACCACTAGGGGCTCTCACATCTGAGATACACTATTATAAGAGCGACTGGACAGAAACCAGTAGATCCGTGGTTCAAATCCCGGCAGTGGAATTGAAATTTTCATGTCAACTCTATCAATCCAATACCTTAGCCTGTATATGGCTAGTGTGAAGAAATGCTTCATTTCCATAAATTAACTTAATTAACAAGTCATACCAATAGTCTGCAAATTAGCACAAAAGTGCTATTTCCACTTGATAATAATAGGTAACAGATCGGAAAATCAGAAGTTCTTATTCTGAAAATTTTTATTTCGAACAGAAGGATTACTTGTTTTGAAAAACAGTTGTTTTAGTAAAATTCATTTGTGGTTCAGAGAATAATGCACAAACTGGTTCAAACTTTTATAAATAACTGACAAGAGGCAGAGTGCTCAAAACAATTATTTTATATAACTTGCAGGTTGAGCTCTACTTGTTGGAAAATAGGATTTTATTTGTATTTCACATGTAGCTGACTGAGATAGGTCCTATTCAAAAAAAATAAAAATAAAAAATAAAAAAATAAAAAAAAGTTACAGCCCAAGCTTTCCTTTAGCTATGTTGAAAACTGTGACAAACAAGGTAGATTTTAAGTATTGCTTTGGTCCAAAATTAATTTGGGGGGTGGGGGAGGTGCAAACATTCCAGCCAGCTATTCCTGCAGCCTAAGAGAAGCTGTGGTTTGGAATGAGTGGCGTTGTTTCTTAAAAATAAGTATGGTGTAAGAAATTAAGATTCAAAACTTAGAATAGAATCTTTATTGTCACACAACAATTACATTGTGAGCTTAAGCTGGTAAACTGGTGACTCGTCAGGTTATATATAAAACAAGATTTAACATAAAAGAGAAATCTAATTCTAATATTTAGATTGTATACAAGGTATTATTTATGCAATATAAATTGTCAGTAATTATAATATTGTGTCCTCCATGAATTCTTGTATGGAGTAATATGTCTTATCTAATAACATTTCTTTTATACTTTTACTGAATAATTTTTAAGTCTTTATTTCTTTGAAACTTTGAGGCAATTTATTATGTATTTTTATACCCACATAATAGGGTGTTGTTTGTATAGTATTTTATGCTGGATTCTTTACGAGTGCTGTAATGATGATGATTTTGTTTTTGCATAAATTTGTCATAATTTTTATATACATAAGTAACTCTAAAATATATACAGAAGGCATTGTTAAAATATTTAGTTTTTTTAATTGTGGTTTGCATGAATCTTTAAAGCTGGCATGTAACATTATGTGTATTATCTTTTTTTGAATTTTAAATACTGTTTCCCATCCAGATGTGATTCCCCATAATATTATACCATAGGCCAATATGGAATGAAAATAGCTATATTAAACAATTTTTTTGGTTTTTATATTCATTATGTGTCAAGCATAACATATTATAGCAGGTCAAATTCAGTTTCTTGGTTATATTTTCAATATGGATATTCCATTTTAAATATTGATCAAAGTTCATTTCTAATATCTTACTATAACCTTTTGTAGTATTATTCTCTAAGCTGTTCTGTTTCAAATTAGCATTCTTAGCGGTTTTAAATTGTATAACACTAGTTTTTGTTTTATTTGAGTTCATACCATTATCAGTGAACCATTTATCTAAGTTATTTAATGTGTTACTTATAACAGTTTGCAAACTATGATGACTTATATTTTGTAAAATAACTGATGTGTGATCTGCATACTATATTGGATTCCCACTTATATTGTGAGGTAAATCATTGGTGTATATAAAGCAGAGGACCCAGCACAGAGCCTTGCGGTACGCCACTGGTGTCATAGATTCACAAGGCAAATAGTAACAGGTGTTTGCATTAATAATTTCATACAACATTTTATTAAATATTATTAACACTTATAGTTCACTCTAAGGTATTTTTTGGGTAATTTACGTCCTCCAACGTTGTCATATCGGACGATGAATGCAATGGGTGAAATGATGCTCAAATGAGCCCGGGGTCCATAGAGCTTAGAGTTACCCGACATTCGTCTTTCAAGATAACGGAAAACCCCGGAAAAAACCTTATCCAGGTAACTCACCCTGACCGAGATTCGAACTCGGGACCTCTTGAACGTGAGGCAGACATGCTACCACCACGCTACCGAGGCGGTCTGACTCTAGGGTAGATATGTCCAGCCCGCTGCCCTCGATCCCATCCCCATGTGGACCGCAGTGATATTTGTTACATTATTTGTGAAATAAGTAATTAATATTTGGAATAAGGTAAACTTGAAAGAGCAAGAAGTTTTCCGTTTCCAACACATGTGTTAACGAAAGTTCATCCTACTCATCCTCTTACTCAAAATATGGAGAAATCACGTCCGTTTTAAGAAATACTAGCCCATATTTATATTTATGGTCTTACATGCCGTGCATCGCTTTGAAGTCTCCTCGTTTGACCGCGCGGCAAAGATACTATTTTCAACAAAAGCGAGTGTGTGCCAGATGTTTTATTATCCTTGCATTTTGTACAAACTTCTAGTTAGTTTCCATTTTGCACACATTATATTGTCAGTGTTAGGGAGAGGTTTCAAGAATATAATTAATTCCGTGATGTTCTATAGGTGATAATTATGACTTCTAAATATAGCGGCAATAAAAAAAAGTTTCAGATCATTTGAAATAAAGTGGACAAATCAGTACCTTTTAGCTGAAGTAATGTTTAATTTGCTGTGAAACAATTTCAGTGTTTAAGGAATAGGTGTAACATAAAGCGACATTACACCAATCGTCAAATTCATATGATAAATTTGATTGTCAATTTCGTGAAGACAGGTACCCGAAGTTAAAATTAAACTTTCGGGACAGCAGTTAATGTTTAAGAATGTGTCATTTCAAATTGATTTTTTGGTACCTAATAGGAGTTAACGCAGTAGCAGAAATTATTGCAAAAAAAATCTCTCACCTCATCCTTCCTCCCGGGAATGCCCCACTTGGGGGCATAGGTACAATGGAACCAAGACTGGTCGCAGTGCCAAATCCTCTCCGTAGTAATGCTAATCCTATAGGGAGAGTGACTATTCGATAACGGTAAATCCAGGGTAGGCCTATTTCGGAAGATATTCTGTGTTCAAAGGAAACTGCAGGACTGAGGTCGCACTGAAGTAACCATTGCTCTACCACTGTAAAACGCACTTTCTTTTATTTAAAAACACAGCCGGCAATCTAGGTGAAATTTGTGGCAACTTTTGAGGTGCTTTAGTAATTTGCTCTTCTTTTTTTCTCTCGATCAAGAAACAATAAGCGGTGATTAGAAATGCTTCAGTGCTACGTCACTTTAAGACTAATTGTCTGCATTACTTTGTTTGCATATTGTTTTACTGAAGAAAACTGCACACATTGAAATCTATGTAAGCGTTTTCTTTCCAATGCAGCAGACCATTCACTAGAACAATCCTGTTTTAAACATATAGGAGATGAGAAAGGTATCGGCAGCCTATTAGCATACCGTTAAAGAACTCTCTCTCATACCACGTGTTTACAACAGGATCATTCTAGTCTGAGACAGATTATAAAAGTTACCGATGGATAATTGAGAGGTAAAAGCATACCAGTAGCCCGCAACCTTCATCACATAAACACAAACCAATTATAACTTTATTTGTATTCACACATGAAGATTAGCAGAGGCCACAAAAATATTTTGGTTTTTAAGGTGCACTATTAATAAAATTACAAGGAACTGCTTCCCTTAGAGTCTGTGAGACCAACAATAATGATTTTGTCCTGTAACAAGAAATGGTGCAATATTTGATTAGTTTTGAAGTTGCTGGCTGCTCAAGGTCTTTAGGCTTGCACTAGCGTGAACGGGAAAACCAATGCAGCAGCCGTGTACAGCGTGTATCACACTGCTTATGGATTCTATTTTACCCGACATAAACAATCAATCTCAACAAACATTTTGTTTATATATTTACGGCAATTTAAGCTCTTTCCCTAAGATTTGAGCCTGTCTCTCTTTTGCATTGTTCATTATATCAATAAGGATATCTCACTTCCTGATTATTCCACGTATATGCATAAGTAAAGATGGAATGAAGATATGTATCGACTTAATAAATCAAATGCAATCAATTCTATAGCTTACCAGCAGGAATATCGCTGTAAAGGTTCGAAACTCAAGAGCAGCCATCCAGTTCCAAAATCAGATGACGGAGAAGAACTTCAGATTCACCTTCCACGACGACTGTTGGTAAGATTATGACGTGTATGCATTACTCCTGAGTGATGGTTCCAACTTCCTCTTTCTACAACGTATATCTACTACAGGACATATCTTATCCGTCTTTGCGGCCGGAACTGCAAACTAGGGAATTCACGGTCTAGGCTGACTAAGTTTAATCTTAAATTTAACTGAATAAAGTTATTAGGAAATCAGTTGCTTGTTGGTATTTACCTATCGTCATTCATTGGTTCTGTCGATACTTCTCTGTGCATGGGGACAGTTTGAAAGTACAATCGAATCAAGATCTGCGTTAGTGGACGGACGGAGTCATGCGGCTCTTTGTACCTGTGCCCGCTGAGGGGAACGCCCCGGGAGGAAGGGGTGATCCGAAAGGAGACAGAGAGCCCTGACGTAGGAGAGGGCAGAGTCCCTAGCACTTCCTGAGGCTTGAAACTGGAGACGCACCGGTTAAAGGTTCACCGAAAAAAAATTCCCCGCCATGCAGCGCCCGGCTGCCACATCACACCATATGCCCAAGGTGGACTTCATCTTGCCGATAAGGTAGGATGATGTGGTCAGCCCCATTCTTCCCCTACAAAGGAATTACCAATAGACAGTTACCTAAATTCCTCAAAATCCTGAATGGACACCGATTCTCCAATTGAGCCGAAGAATGCGCACCTAAATTGGTGGACCCGAACCCATGAGCATTCCTTGACCCAGAATTGAAGCTCCATGCTCCAACCCACTATGCCATGGTGCAGGAACCCTTTCTAATATATTGTTTTCATTTTTAAGGGGTAGTCTTATCTCTGGTGTTTTGCTTCAGTTTATCAAATTAAGATATGCCATTCTAGATATTCTTCATTATTCCACGAGAAACTAATTCTATGCGAATTTTATGATTGATACGGTCTGAAACTTTCGCTAAGCTACAAAATATTATTTCTAAATTCACATTTTCACTAAACCCAATTAATATTTCTAAAAATTAGTGAAAAGTTTCACTTAGTGTTAGATTTCCATCGTTAAAGCGAACTGATGGTTAACTAGACTATTATAGTTTTCATGATAATTATAGAGCTCATTATATATTTACTGGCTAATATAATTGATCAATATAATGAATGCATAATTAATTATGTTTGCATGTAACATTATGAATTAACCAATATATAAAAATAAAGATAACACACCACTTCGCTGGCATGCAGGTTTTAAAATTCATCCAAATTATGCAAAGGTGTTTTACCAATAATAGGACACACATACAAGTTTGAGAGAATATAATACACAATTGGGAGATTAAATTACACTATTTACATTTCAGAGAAAATTTTGGAAGTGTCCTCCACCAGCATCTATACATGTTTGCACTCCTCTCCCCATATTCTCTATTGAAACGCTTCAAGTTTATATGGGTCACACCTTAGAACGTTTAAAAACTTTTGTTTGCTGTAACCCTTAGCTTTAGAAAGTAAAACAAACTGTAACTCTTTGGGCCCGAATACAAATGAGAATTAATTGAATTTAGTGGACCTAAACTGAGGTAAAATCAGAACAGTCTTATATCTCGCATCATGATTAATACTTTCTTAAAGAATAGTCAGAGACATTACAATAAACATGCACAAACAAATCAATAAAATTCAGAATTACAACTGTTAAAATGTTTAGTTCAAATAAAAAGTGATTTACAGCGAGACCTTTGATACCGAAATTAAGAATTGCAATGTATAAAAAATCATGATGGATGTCAAAGGAATGTTGGTTCTTTGTTACAACACGTGCAAGGGCAGTTGAGTCGAATAACAGTTGGGGGAGATTAGTTGTTTTAACAAAAGAAACGTAAGAAACATTGTCCTTAGCAGATTTCTAAAGGATAGCACTTGACTGTGTGAATAGGGCATTCTTCGGATCCTTCATAATGGCGACAAAATAGCCACAAAGGGAATCTTTGGTTGAATAAAGAGGGCCTCCAAAAAGTGAAAGTGACACAGATACACTCACGCACATGTGAGGACAGTCAGGCAGTTCGTGGCTGGCAAGCCACTAAGAAAGTCCGAGGCGTGAGGGCGATTAGGGCAGTCCTCTTGTTCTGTCTTGGGCCAGGCATACCAGAAATGAGAGAAGATATTTGTCGGTTCATATATACGTAAGGAACGAATAAAGTTTATCGAGTAATAAACATTCCGCCTTCAGTAACTCTATAAACAGGGATGTTGGTAACCCTTGGTCGGCAACTTCAAGTTTGATGTTTGGATAAATGAAGCAGTCAATAAATCAGTTTGAAACGGGCATTCCAGTGTCAATAAAACCATCCTTCTCACACATATCCACACATACCCTGAGATTAACCTCATTGCTTAACCCTAAGCTAAACACTATTTGTTTCAAACTGTCCCGTAAAAGGGGAACTATTTGCTCGCCATATATATAGTTGCTTCAAACTGGCGCCCAACGTGGGGCCCTTGACAACAAAATAGTAGCTTCACCTTTAATCATTGACTGAAATGTCCCATATTTTCTTTTGTATCAAAAGAATGCCATATGTTTTGTTTGAGCCAAACCATAATAAGATATCGTATCTCACATCCGACTGGAACAATGTAAAATAAACGCTTCTCATATACGGTGCCGGCAAACACATGTTAAATTCTTCATTAGGTGAACAAACATGTATAATCTTGTTAATTTCAATATGTATATTCCATTTTATTGACTCTCTACACCAACATCTGAACATCTAGCTTGTTTATCAGTATGCGGTAATTCTTCCACAATAGGTTTCAAGGTGAATAAAGTCGATACAACTATTTTTTCTCCCGCTTAAGTTAAGAACCATGGATGAACCACAAGCAAACAGAAGCATAAATTTCTCCATATTTTTCCAAAAAATCTAATAAAGTTGTTATTGGTCCTAATAAAACTTGTATCATCAGTACACATAACCATTACAGGCTGCAAATTGCTTGGTAAACCATTTACTGTAGGTAAGAATAAAAAGATGCTAGGAACACAAGATGTAACAATTTACTCAGGGAAGGAAGATACATAAACATTTCCATCGTCGTGCTGTTGGCAGGTTGAGGAACAGCCCGTGGTGTGTCACGCGTGTACCTGTCCTTGGAGGGACCACGTAAGACGGGAATGTGGGTTTTACAGGATGGCGGGTGGAATGTAGTTTGGTGTAAAGAAGGGAGGTAGGCTAAGCTCCTCAACGGTTGAGAAATCAGGTGCAACGGCCTATTCTGCACCGCTGGGTGGAAAGTTTTGGAAATAAATATTTAAATTTTGAAAATCCAAGCAATTCTTGGGTGGGAATAATTTTGAGTTGGAATATAAACTTTAATGAAATGAAATGTGTAGTGTTAACGCCCACTTTTGCTACATACGGCACCGTAGGTGGTGACACTGATGATACATGAGATGAAATGGAGCACCGGTGGAATGAGATGGCGGGGGAAACCGGAGATACCGCAGAAAACCCGCCCCAGCGCCGTGTTGTTCACCACGGGTTACCGGTTATGGCCGCAAGCCATGCGGGGAAGCCGATACCGCTTTAGGCGGCGTTCATTAGGACGTTTAGTCTGCAAAAGACCTAACCAGGGCGCCCTGTTGATGAGGTAAACCCTTTAGAATTTCTTGGCCCGGCGCCTAATCACATCCTCCACGTAGGGGAGAGATGAGGCATCATGGAGTAGTCTCACGGGAAAGCGTCTACATACAGAATAAATAATCCGAAGACATATATTCTGTAACAGTTGCATGAGGAGCAAGTTTGAGTCTGCAGTCATGCCCCAGACTTCGCAAGCTTAAAGCACAACAGGAAGCACTAAAGCTTTGAAAAGGCGTAGCTTAAGAGGGATAGGCATCGTGGACCTCAACATTGGGTATAACCAAGCCAAAGCTCCGCATGCCCGAAGCGACAGATCCTGGATGTGCTCCCTAAAAGTTAGATCCTTGTCTAGCTTGACTCCTAAGTATTTTATGGAATTCGCCCACCCTATCCTTCGCCTGGAATAGGTAAATGTGGGGAGATTGGCGGGAAAGCGGCGCTTGATAAACAAGATGACTTGGCTTTTCTCCGGGTTAATGGACAATCGCCAGAGATTGCACCAGATAACCCATATAAATGAATGCTCAGTGTGGTGTAAAGTGTTAGTAAGATTACGAAGGTTACTACTTACATATTCATCTGTTCCAAAAGCGAGAAGGATGCTATTTTACAAATGTTTAAATGGCAGATATTATGGATCTGCCTTTCCTGAATCAATATCGACCGTTGCTGAACAGAGCAAGGTGTGTGTTCAAAATATAGATTTAACCGCTCTGAAACAACATGTTCAAAATGTTTACTCACTACTGGAGTTAAAGTGGTTGGTTTGTAGCTAGCATGCTCAGTTGAACCATTTTGGAATAGCTTAACCAGTTGTATGCTGACTCTTTCGGAAACAGTAATTGACACAAAAAGTTAATTTCGTACAATAGGTATTAATGACAACTTACTTTAAACAAAGCGATCGAGATAGTAGGTGTGTGACTCGCCCTCGGGAATTCACGGGTTCCATTCCCGTCGACGGCGCACTCTGGGTTTTTCGTGGTTTCCCCTAGTCACTTAGGAGAATGGTGGGACACTTACATACTTTCATGCCACCATTTCTTTTCCATCATTTCCCTTCATTCCATTTCCTTATTTCGTTTATATATACTTCGAGGATCGAGGTGTATGGTGGTGCCGGACGGACAGATGGCGCGGATGCTCGCACATTGTAAATAGACGCTTGACTACACTGGAACCGGAGTGTTGGTGCTTGTGCAACCAATAAAAGTATTATCACGAATACTACGCTACAATCAAAGACTGAAGTGACTGCAATTTTTCAATTGTAGCTTCAGGATTGTTTCTTTTAGGTCTCCAATAATGGCAGTTACAGCGATTTATGAAGCCACCCATATGAAATACGGCTTCTTCTGACTCAGGACATCTGGTTCCTCATTGTAACCAAAATTCAGCGAACTTCATCCTAACGTCACGTCCTTCAGTGGCAATACTTGCACAAAGTGTGGTTTCCTTGGCCTCCAATCGAGCTCCTTCATGCTAGTCCCATCTCCATCTCTGTATCACTGACTTCCATTCCAGCTGCAGTCCTAGCACGGCCAGAAACGTTTAGCTATGCACCATTTGTGGAAACGTAGAGTGAGAAAGAAAAATTCAATCCCGTAGCCGGGATTTGAACCACGGAAACCAGAAGATCCGTGATTCAAATCCCGGCTATGGCATTGAATTTTTCTTTCTGACTCTACGTTTCCACAATTTTGCCTACACACGGCCAGTGTGAAAGAACAATTAATTTCTATGCACCATTTTTACATATTCTTGGTTCCTAAGTTCCCAGAATGTCTTAATAACATAGAAACAAGTTCCGTTCTGCAGTGACACACAACGGTTACCATGATTTATATTTGGTAATAAGTTCCTCTCAGATAACGCACTGATTACTCCACGTGGAGTGAACATGTATCTGTCATTTGTGATTTCTGCGAATTTCATTGGCTGAAGTGATGCACACGAACGGGAGGCGCGTCGCTACCCCTCTCACTCTTTCAAGAATAGTCAGTGTGTTATCTGAGAGGTATCTATTACCAAAGATAAATCATGGTAACCGTTCCAGCATAGTGCTGTTGTAGTTCCGCGGGTTATCTTTCATGCTATCGCAGCATTGACTATAACGTTTGTCATTCAAAAAGGTTTTTTCTTTCCATTATTCTGTTTTTATCTTACTTTTTAAACTTTAATTACTTTTTTTTCATTTCTCCCCCCTCCATTGTTGCTTCACTATAAGCTGCTAGCATTCTCGACGTCTCTGACGGAGAACTGTGAAGCTAAGCACAAAACTTGACATTTGAACGTTGCTTTTGGTCGACATTATGAAATGCGATAAACAACATGCACACACAGCAAAAATTGGTTGACACGCAAACGATGATTCAAATGAAATGCTATCATGGACGTTACTGGCACCTTAATAGGGTAAGGGAAGGGAATGTAGTCAGAGGAGGGTTTCGGCTCCGCGGCCATGCGCCTTTTGTTTCTCTGCCTCGAGAGGAATCTGAATCTCTCCGGTGGCATCTAGTTCAACCGGCAGCTTCCTCCACTGGAACTGGACACACGCTCCGTGTGGCATGGAGCCAAAAACCGCATTCCCGAAGGATGAAGGTTTGCAGAGCATGCGGCGCCCGAGGCACCTGTCTTCATGTGTCAAATCTGAGAGAATCAATCGGATGAAGGGTCCTGCATGAAATTGAGGGAGAGGTAATTCGGGGAATGTAATGAACCTTTCCAGCATTTGCATAGGAACCGGAGGAAACACTCTAAAGAAACAAGGACCAGAAAGCTCGGCCACGGGAATCGAACCCACGAATTCCCGAATGCGAGCCACAGTCTATTCCTGCTTGGACCAACCCGCTTCGTGACACCTTATAAGAATATATTTTACTTTTATATACATTACAGAGAAAATAGAAAATTCCGAGAACATTTTGAATCTAGGGTTATCTCTACATAAGTACCTAAATTTCAAGATTTTTCAAGGGGCTAGAACTCCAAAAGCTTTCATGAGGGTTCTTCATAATTGTAACTTCAAAGGGAAAATCTAAATGTACTATTTTGTTTTCAAGTCTTTTTCCACTTCTGTGTTTGCTTAAGTCTTTAAAATCGAAACACTGATGCAAATAATAATATTGAGTTCAAAATCTAGAATTCTCTCTCGTGCTTAATTGCTCCACGATAGAGGTGAAATAGAACTAACACGAGAGGCAACCTGGGTAATCCATTGTCGAGCCTAAACGGTTCAGTTACAGTATCCCGTTTACTTCTTTATATTATGAGTCGTTGAAACAAAGTAATTCATAAAAAAGCTATTAATGGTTCCAATTAATCACTTTATCCATTAACTATTGGAGAAATACTGACATGGACATAGTGTGCACGAACGACTTCTTTTAATATTATCTTAATCCCCAGAATCTGATAATACCTTGTGATATCCACAACAGATGGCACAACTGAGGATGTACTGTAGAGGTTTTTGGCGCACAAGGTCACAGCAGGAGATAAATTCTTCTTGTCTCGCTTAGAAAGTCCGTGATGATGTAATAACTTTGGTTCTAAACTTTTAGACCTTCTGTACGATAAACTACAGAGTAATTTTATGGGTAATATTACTTACAATCTTCAAATTGTTTGTTTTGCATGATGCACTAAGCAAAAAATGAATCTCATTGTCAGTTGTAAAGTCACAATGTCAATGCTAAGCTTTTCAGCAAGTAGGTGCAAGATGTCTAATAGAACTAGTCAAAAGTTCGTAAAAATGCTTGGCATAGTTTTCTTCCGAAGGGAAGTAAAACTGGTGGTCGTAGATTTATGGCACGTAAACGAACCTCACATCTGATAAACAGGCCGCTGAGCAAAAATAAGCACTCTTTAACGCCCAGTTAGAAAGGGACGCTGAGAAACACAGCAGTTAAAGGGCGTTCTTTCTTCCTCCCTTCCTCCCTTACCCCCTCCCTTACCCCCTCCCTCTGTCCCTTCCTCCCTCCTTCTCTCCCTTCCGCCCTCCATCTCTCCCTCCCTCACTGCCTCCCTCCCTTCCTCCCACCCACCCTTCATCCCTTCCTTTTTAATTTACGTCCTCCAACGTCAAGTCATATCGGACTTTAAATGAAATGGGTGAAATGATGCTCAAATGAGCCCAGGATCCATCGAGCTTAGAGTTACCCTCCATTCATCTTTCAGGATAATGGAAAACTCGGAGAAAAAAGCCTTATCCAGATAACTCAACCTGACCGAGTTTCGAAATCCCGAATTGAACCTCTTGAACGTGAGTCAAATACGCTACCATCTACTCCACCGAGGCGGGCATTAAAGCGCGTCGTAAATAAAAACTCAATTTAAATTTCAGGCAAAAATTTACATTTACGATAAATGCATTAACCTTGAAAAATGAATTTTTAGAGGATAAAGGAAAGTAATAGCCACAGAAACAATAAATAAAAACAAAACAAAAAATCATAGAGGTGAAAATGATGAGACAAGTTCTCCATAATGAACTTTATTACTAGAGAAATTATGTGATTTTTCATAAACATAGCGATACCCAGCAGCCTTTGATGGAAGTTGGCAAAGGCATGGCCATAATTCTAAACATGCTTTAGTGACATTTGACACTCTGACTATGAAAGGGTGCCCACCCTTATATATACATCTATCTATCTCTATGACAAAGGTCCCTGACAAAGCACTCCACTGGAGGGAGGGGTGAGGTGAGAGGATACTAAAGGTGGCCAGATGGAGAGACAGTGTCTATAACAACTACAGATTTGAAGACCATAGTGGCTGCTCGTACGACCAGCTTCCGTCCCTCCTGAAGCTTTACACATCCCTGGGGTTTTCCGTACTCAGATGCTTCCCTCAAGGATCTACAGAGAGCAATGCACTGTCGTGCATACAGAAAACTTCCGCCGACACTTGGAACCCTGAAATCGTCTACTAGGATGAAAGGTGGAATGAAATGGGATGTGATGTAAAATGGAGGGACAGCACCCTTCCCAGCATTCGCCTAGCGACCTGGAGAAACCTCCGAGGAAACCTATGGATCAGAAAGGCCGACCCACGACCTCCCGAATGTAGGCCACAGACGCTACAGTCTGGCCATCCCACTCGGCGTAATGACAGTTGCTGATGTTGACGCTAGCAAGATTTTGGATGTAGCGCGCCTTACAAAGTGCTTCCTGGCTTGTAAAATGGTTAGGAAAACCGGAAAGCATGTTAGAGTATGAGGGACCAAGTGATTGTACGGAATGGAAGTGAAGGGTAGTGAAAATATTTTAGCGATCGATGGAGAGAAGAGGTGTAAAATATATGCAGTGTAGACCATAAGGTCTATAATAACGTTGTAACCTCACTACAATATATTTTAACGCTGAAATTGTAAAATAAGAAAGTGTGGAAAATGGAGATTCCGACTGAGGCGATTGGAGTAAGACATTAAGGGAACGAAATTAGGAGATGGTAGAGAAACTGGTGAGGTTAAGAGACTTAAAGAAACTGAAATAAATAAGCTAGAGATTATGTTGGCAAAGCATAAGGGAAAATGCAGGTGATCTAGAAAACCTGAAGAAGGCAGTATGGGATACTTTGTGCCATAAAGTTTCCATCGATGAAAATTCGTGTTATGGAGTCTAGTCAAGATAAGGTACAAGTATAATTGGAAAATGAAGTCAATTTACGGAGCTCTAACCAATCCAGATCTATTGAGATGTGAGCATGGTGGTAATCAAAATTCAAACGAGTCATTTAACAAATTAATCTAGATCAGGGTACTAATGAATTTGTTTATGGGGGTGAGAACATTAAAACTAGGTGTTCTGGAAACTGCTCTCTCTATTGGAAGAGCCATGGTGTGCAGCAAATGAGAATTACTCCAGGTGTCAAAACAAGTGACATATACAGCTATTTTCATTCGATCTTGGCCTATGGTATAATATTGTGGGGAAATGCATCGGGATGGGAAACTGTTTTTAAAATTCAAAAAAAAAGTAATACGTATAATGTTACATGCTAACTTTAAAGATTCATGCAAACCACTATTCAAAAAATTAAAAATTCTAACAATGCCCTCAGTATATATTTTAGAGTTATCCACCTATGTATATAAAAATTATGAGAAACTTATCCAAAAACAAAATCGTCATCATTACGGCACTCGGAAAGAGTCCAGCATAAAATACCTCATGCATAGATTAACATTATATGAAAAAACACCCTATTATATGGGTATAAAAATATACAATAAATTACCTCAACGACTCAAAGAAATAAAAACTCTGAAACTATTTAATAAAAGTGTAAAAGATCTGTTATTACATAAGACATATTACTCCATACAGGAATTCATGGATGACACAATATCATAACTACTGCATTACTTGTAATTGATAATTTATGTACATATTGTAACGGGGAGCGTTGAAACACCCTGTGAGCAGCTGGCAACGGAAGACAGGGGAGGCTCGGTTAGCCACGCCTTTCCCTCGTTTGTCTTATAGTGGTGACAGCCAGCGGTCGGAAAGAAACATAACTGTGCGTCTGTTTTTCTGTCCACCTGGTTCCAGAAATTACGTAATCTGGAACATTCTCCTGGTCACTAGAAACCGGCGATATTCCTATATAAAGAATGTGACAGACAGACGGAGTTAGTTAGTGAGTTGTTGAGTTGGTTTTGGTGTAGTCAGTCAGTTGTTGGTTTGAATGAGGACAGTTCTTGGTGTAAGAAGAGTTAGTCAGTGACGTGTTAATGAACGAAAGGATTGTGAATGAGAAGACTGTGCGTGCATCGGAGTTTATGTAATCGCGAGTACAAGTGAAGCTGTAACGGACGAACTGGTAAATTGTAACTGTGTGCAGCAAGTAATTTTGTGTAATTGGCAAGTGTTAAACTGTAAGTCGGTAGAAATAAAGAACATTGTTGAGTGGTGTAATTGGACTTTTTATTCCACGAACCCACAAAGTCACACTGGTGTCAAGAAGTGGGATATAACACAAAGTCACACTGGTGTCAGGAAGCGGGAAAACAACATCACCTAACATTACAACAATGGAGGCAGCATTAGAAAAGATTTTAGCGGAATTGAAACAAATGAAGACGGCCAAGGACAACATCACCGGGAAGATGGAAGAAATGAAGGCCGAACTAATCTCGGAAATGAAGACGGCAAATGAAAACCTCGTTGCAAAAATAGAAGCGGCAAACAACAACCTCATCGCCAAGTTGAAACAAACGAAGACGGCCAACGACAACATCACCGAGAAGATGGAAGAGATGAAGGCCGAGTTAACCACAGAAATGAGAGCAGCGAACGGCAGTCTGGCCACGGAAATGAAGGCGGCGAACGAGGCTCTCGCCGCAAAGTTTGAGGAACGGTTGGCCGGCGAGAGGGATGACGTCACGAACCTGGGCAAGCGGAAGGGTCAAGTAGACGACCGCCTTAATGATTTAGAGGAAAAGGCCGACAACATCGCAAAACCCCTCACCCGCCTGACGGAGGAAAACCGGCCTTATGTGTGGACGGAGGACGCCGAAGACGCTTTCCAGCACCCGAAGGGGACCCTGTGCAGTGCTCCTATTTTGGGTTTCCCACAACCGGGTGGCGCCTTCATTGTGGACACCGACGCCAGCGACCATTGCATTGGAGGTGTCCTATCGCAGATCCAGGACGGCCACGAGCGCACAAGAGTGGAAGAGGAGGAGCGTGCCGCAGCAGTCCGAGTAGTTGTGGCAGTGCCTGCTGAAGGCTGGGATAGCGCAGGCCTGAGGAGGGAGCAGCTGGCGGACGCAGACTTGGGGCCACTCTTGAGGGAAGTGGACGCAGGGACGAGACCGACCTGGGAGGACATCGCACCGAGGAGCGCCACCTACAAGTCGCACTGGGCCCAATGGGACTCGTTGAAGACCAGAGTGGGCGTGCTGTTCCGGGTATGGGAGTCACCCGATGGGAAGGCGCAGAGAGGACAGTTGGTACTTCCCCGGAGTAAGGTCCCGGAAATCTTGGAGGAAGTGCACGCCGGTACTTCAGGAGGACACCTGGGAGCGAACCGAATGATTCACAAACTACGGCAGCGCTACTTCTGGCTGAGACTCCGAGCAGATGCTGGTGGTACACCTGGACCGCCTCGCACGCTACGATGGGGCTGTTCGAGGGCGAACAGCTTTGAGAAGGGAGCAGTGTAACGGGGAGCGTTGAAACACCCTGTGAGCAGCTGGCAACGGAAGACAGGGGAGGCTCGGTTAGCCACGCCTTTCCCTCGTTTGTCTTATAGTGGTGACAGCCAGCGGTCGGAAAGAAACATAACTGTGCGTCTGTTTTTCTGTCCACCTGGTTCCAGAAATTACGTAATCTGGAACATTCTCCTGGTCACTAGAAACCGGCGATATTCCTATATAAAGAATGTGACAGACAGACGGAGTTAGTTAGTGAGTTGTTGAGTTGGTTTTGGTGTAGTCAGTCAGTTGTTGGTTTGAATGAGGACAGTTCTTGGTGTAAGAAGAGTTAGTCAGTGACGTGTTAATGAACGAAAGGATTGTGAATGAGAAGACTGTGCGTGCATCGGAGTTTATGTAATCGCGAGTACAAGTGAAGCTGTAACGGACGAACTGGTAAATTGTAACTGTGTGCAGCAAGTAATTTTGTGTAATTGGCAAGTGTTAAACTGTAAGTCGGTAGAAATAAAGAACATTGTTGAGTGGTGTAATTGGACTTTTTATTCCACGAACCCACAAAGTCACACTGGTGTCAAGAAGTGGGATATAACACAAAGTCACAATATACATTAGAATTAGTTTTTCTTTTAAATTTCTTTTATGTATAACTTGACGATTCACCACTTTACCAGCTAGGCTTACAATGTAAACGTTATGTGACAGTAAAGATTCTATTCTGTTCTATTCTAATGCTGTAAAGATACATGGATGCTCATAGACAGGCTCAGCAGATGATCGAAAATGCAACCAAGAAGGGAACAAATTAAAAATCGAAGGGGAAAGACTTATAATAAACGTATAATGGAGCTAGAATATACTAAATTCACAAAAACTAAAGTTAATTTTTGTTCAAATTTTAATGTCATTTTTTATCTGTTTGCCACGTTTAGAGCTTCAGATATGATCATTACGAAAACGGTTTAATATAGCAACTTAATAGCGGTAATGAGCAGGGTTATGATTTTAGGTGCAAATTTCAGATAAAAAGGGACAAAAAAGGTACTCAAATAAGGTAAAAAAAAAAAGGCGACAAATTATAACAATGCATCGCAACGAAAGTCTGTAATGAATGAGCATCATTATTGGTTGGAAATCATGCATGTACGAAGTTGTAATCACCCAGAACTGAAATGTAAACGTTTGACGGCATGTGATAAAAGAATTACTTTGTTAAATTCCACAGAGAGCAAAGTTTCTTGCTGGCCTGGCAGAACGTTGAGTTGGCACATTATATGTTTGTTTATGAATGGTTCGTAATCTCTATTTACTCCAAAGAGTTCAAAGCAGTGTCATTCATTTGTTCTTCCGTTTAAAAACCAGGGTATTGGTTGGATCAACTTGCAATTGAAATGAGGCACGAGGCAGTTCGCTTTCCACATTTGAACTGCCAGTACGATCCAATTGAATTAATGTGGGCTCATATTATGTTTGCAAATAGAAATAATACTTTTAAACTGACTGACGTTGAATGACTTATTCATGAAGAAATTGACAAAGTAACACAAGACTGGGAAAATTGCGTAAGACATCAGATAAACCGCAAAAACAGCTTTTGGAAAGAAATAACAAGTGGAGCCTATCATCATAAATTTGCAATACTTGGATGACGAAGACAATGACGAATTGCCACTGGTAGTTCCGTTGGATTAGAGAAATAGGTGATGCTATAATTACTATTATAGCGTGATTTCAACAACTGCATTATTATAAAAGTTTGGAAAATTCAGTTTGGTTTCCCTTAGGTTTAGCGCCATGGTGTAGGATAATGTGCGAGAGAGAGAGGGAAATATTTAAAAAGTGTGAGAAACGAGGTGGCAACACTGAGAGCACTAACGCATCTGATTGGCGGCGGTCCAGGACTCTTCCCATTTTAAACACATAATAATGACCAAACTGGTCTTCCCAACAAAAATCGAACCTAGGACTTCCCGAATGGCCTTACGCATTACCGCGCAACCGTCTTGTTAGGTTAAATAGAAATATTACTTTCTGTTGGACAGTAGGTAGGTGTGAAGTATGTTTTGAAGAGTGACTGAATTAACTAAAATAGCTGGCTATAATATGGTTTGATATGTTCTAATATATGATAATTTCAAATTCAGATATTTTAGCAGGGGTGGCTCGCAGGGTGGTGACTCCGTCCAATGCGATTGCCTTAAAAGTGGAAAAAAAAGTTATTTTAAATATTATTTATATGGTCCTTTTGAAGTCATGCTTGTTCGTAACGCAATGAAATGCCTAGCCCAACAACAGAAAACTGCAGAAGCTCAAGGAAGTGAACACAAGTTGTCAGTCTGCAACACTATTACGTTACTATTCTATGGATCCGTGCCATTTCGAATTTGGTACGAAATGACTAATCCCTCACAGTGACTTAGGACTTAAGCGGGGTGTGGTGCGACGAAGGGATAGATCAAATTCGTGTCAGGTAATACCTGGCATGGCTATTTAGCAGCACATGCCAATCATTAGTACCAAAGTTTTACAACAGAGGAAGACAGCTTGAAAAGTTGTGACGTATTTCAGCCGGGAGCGTGGCCTGCATTGCGTGTGACGTCAGGCAAAAGCCATGTAGCACCAAGTTGCCTATATACATGGCGCGTGAGTACAGAATCTGAGGGTGCAGTCAGGTGTAGCACACTCGATGACAGTGTACCTGCCACGTACCAAGTGGAACTGTTAAATTTTATATGTGACGATTTATTTTAGGACAAATACACAAACAAGAAATACTTGACTGATTTTTACAAGAATATCCCCCAAACCAGATTTCCGAGGTTGTATTCACTTGCCGCACAAACATTGTGTATGGCTCGACATATGTGTGCGTGAACTTCTTTTTCTGTTATGAAATTAGCTAAGTCCAAACCTCGAAGTACCTTGTCGGTTCACAATCTAACATGCAGCCTTCGATTACAAATTTGCCAGACATAACGTCCTGACATTGATAAACTGGTTAAAGAAAAACGAAAGAGAAAGTGTCGGAAAATGTGCACGTAATTCTGTTCTGAGTGGGTCTCCTCTAATTTGCAGAGAAAATTACTTTGTTTTATTTTATTTTGTTTACTTCATAACATGCCTGACCTTCAGATAAACTACGAGTTGAAGTTCTCATAGCACAGAGCCAAAATGTAATTGTTTGTAAACTGTGACCAATCGTGTAATTAAAGCAATCACCATTAATATTACAACATCCAAGACGTAAGTTGTACATATTATTAATACCCGATACGTATCCTGTCTTTCCTATGCTATCGGAACTCAACATATCAAACTATTTCCTTCCATATGGGAAGCAGAAATCAGCGCGGTGACGTCGCACGCTAACCTACCTTTCGTTCGGGAGCATATTTACCGGTTAGAGCTTGCGAAGCTGACGTCACACCTCCACTCCTGTCTTCTCCTGTTTTACACAAAGGCTAAAATGCTATAGTTGTAGGGACAATGCCCTCTGTACTGTCGTGGCTTCTTAGGACGGCCGTCCTCTCTCTCCTCTCGCCTTATCCTCCTCCCGAGGATATCCCTCTGGGGGCATAGGTGCAATAGATCAAGACTGGTCGCAGTGCGAATCCCCTCCGTAGTAAAACAAAAAGTGCTATATTGAGAAGTGACGGATAAGTCACTTACCAATACGCGCGAGTTGTGCGAGTAAAGGCTAGCGGAAAACTGTGTATTTTATATAATATTTTATATTCTCTTGTTCATGCTTAGAATTAAATTAATCATTGTTTTCTAGTGTCGCATTCATTGCCTTCAGCACAGCACACGATTAAAGGAAGAATTTGCTCCTGCTGAGAAAACCTGGTGTTCCGTGTGTAAAATTTAAATTTCTTGTGTGTTTTAAGTACTGCGACTTGTACTTTCCCTATTTAACTAACACAAATAAAGTCAGTTTTTAATGAGTAGCTCATTTTCTGCATTGTCGTTAGGAGATAAGATGAAAATTAAATACATTGATGACCTCCTCTTGATGGGCTCATAAATATGCAACAAAAAAGTTACGGTTAACCACGAAAGAATAAAATGGACATTTACAGGAAAAATAAATGATTTTATGGATGTGAATTAAGGCAAGGCTACATTGAAAATTCCAACTTCTATAAGAATAAAGCTATCATTATGAAAATTTAGCCACATAATAAGAGTATCATTTTAAACTTGCATGCAAATTTTCATGTTGATACACCAAATATTTAATTAATTATTAATTATTTTTTCTGAAGATATTGTAAAAATAATTCTCTATATAAAATGTTCTACGCGTCAAAAAAATTGAGCTTTTAAGTTGAATTTTTACTTTTCGGCTATCACAGTGCTATTTTAAAAGACCAACATTCTTATTTTTTGGAATATTTTTGTTTCATTTGTTCTAAAATATTTTCCATATGTTAGCTCTCAACATTTTGAAAATATTAACTTTTTTTATTCCATAACACAATATAATTTTCAAAACATGAGCATAAATAAAAAAGAGGAATGTGTGGTTTCTTATTTACATATTATGGACCTTTCCTGGAAGTTTCACCAAGTTAAATGAAAAGCTTTGACGTGTGAGGTATTTTGTATACTGAAAAGTGTTAGAGAAAAAGGTTCTCAGAAAATTAATTTTAAAGTAATTATTGTTACTTTTAACGATTGTTAAAGGTCTCTTTAAATTGTCACGTGATGGCCTAAAATGGTGAAAAAGATAAAAATAGCATGCCACCTATTACTACACACCCTAAGCTGACAAAAAATGACAAAAAATAAAATTTCATGATTTTCAACATTTTCGGCGAATTTTCAGTGTTATTATTAATCACTGGCGTGACAGCCCTTACAGGCCTACCAACCCGACTGCCGGACTCACGCCCACTTACGCACGGCAGAGGTGGACGATCACCCAACCGATATGGGGAGGAGATGTGGTCAGCATCTCGACATCCCCCAGTCGGAATGTTGGTTTCCGTGACCAGGGCCGCTTACTTAGCGTAAGCTCCTCACTTTCCTCACGATGCTGAGTGGTCACCGATCCTATACCCGGGACCTAAAATCCCCACCACATGGGTGGGATCGAACCCTGGCCGCTTTCCGTGGCCAGATACCAAGGTAATCTGCCTTAGCCCGCTACGCCACGGCGCAGGACGAATTTTCAGTGTAGCCTTGCCTTAAAAACTGCTTTATTCTACTTTTCATATGTTTTGCTTAGAGGCAATAACCATTGGTCAGAAAAAGTGCGGTGTTCACGTATATGGAAACGACCCGGGTTCGATCCCAGGCGACCGCAAAGTGACATTTTTGGTGGACAACACGGCGCTGGGGCGGGTTTTCTCCGGGATCTCCGGTTTCCCCCGCCATCTCATTCCACCGGTGCTCCATGTTTATCTCATGTATCATCATTGTCATCGCCTGCGGTGCCGCATGTAGTAAAAGCGGGCGTTAAACACTACACATTTCACATTAAGGTACCTAATCGAATACTTAAGTTGATATGTAGTTTGGTAATCTATTGGTAAATTTTATAGTAACTTGATCTGGTACTTTCTCGAGAAAAAAAAAGGTCAAGCTAAGCTTTCGATCCGACAGACATGATGTTTCTGTGTTGGCATTGTTATATGGCGTTTACTGTACGCCAACGCAAAGAAACTCGAATGTGCCACCCTTACACCGTGCGATGATGAGGTCAGTGAATGTGTGGGACAAAGAACACATGCGGCACAAGGAGAAGATTTGTTTAAAAAAAGTATGCGCCCTGATCACTCTATACCGTAAAACCGAGAAGATTTAGTCACATAAAGTAGAAGGCGTCAGAATGTTTTTAACTGGCTGTAACTGAACTGACCCAAGAGTCATAAACATGTCCAGGGAGGGTGTTAGAACCTTCTCCAACCCCTCCTCCTGCGTCTCATCCCCGGGGACTTTCTTTGCTGTCGCAAACAGTAGTGCCAACTACGTGCAGTAGAAGAGTCACTACTGTCGGTTGTGCGCATATTGCAATCACACAATGAGTGTCATGTCAACAATTTCTTTCATTCATCGATTCTCCTCGGATATCTCTTACCTGATTTATATATACAGGTTGAATCAAAACGACGCCGTTACGTAGTTTATAGCTTAACTAGTCCAAATTTCGGTGTCGCAGTCTCGAAGTTCTGTTAGATATAATTTTATGCAGCATTAAATATTACATGATTTTGTGATTAGGCAGCGCAGGAACCACTGGAGTGCGAACCTCCACAGTTGTTATTGGGATGCACCGGCCACGAAAACAAAAACATTACGCCTTGCTCTTTATCGGTGACCCTAGCCTGCCTTTCCTGTAATGGAGCAAAGGGCAGTTACTTGTGCAAAAGTCGATAATGACTCGGACAGTTGCAAGGTTGCTCTTCAGTGTAAAACTACACATTCCGTCCTAACAGGGAGGATTTTGCGCGTTCGTAGATAGCAAATCCAGGCAATATGGGACGCTATACGAACGCCGAAATGACGGATATGGTTTTGATGGATGAAAGAGCTGAAGGGAGTTCAACGAACGCACGATTAATTTACTTTCATTAAAATGTGAATTATTAAAATAGTTACATCAATGATAATATTTATTTGTTTAACTTCAGAGCATTTTATTACGATCTTAATTGTACAATACTTTCAACCACTTACTGTAAATATCAACCGCTTCCTTTTCAGTTACAAATGCTTTATTTAGTTTTATCAAACACGTGAAATAAAATGCTTGTCTCTTTGTATAAGCCATTCTACTTTAACATTAAAAACTATTGGACATCGATGTATTTGAAGTTATGAATATTCAGAAAGGTATTTAATATACCCTTATTTATCATATGTAATTGAAATAAGTAAGAAGCAAATAAATTGTAATCTAGTTTTGGTTAATTTATCTACAATTTTTTATGTTGCTTTCTGTTTTGTTTATCATTTAATGCTTCCATCCTCAACCTCACTAACATTAACTTACCTCTAAAGTGTATAAGTTGTATATGTTCACCAGCTTATTTGGCATCATGGACTGCTATAACGAAATTTTGTAAAACGTTAAACACTCATATAAGCAATAGCTTCTTTATTACGGTTTCATAAGCCAAAGAAATGCTTAAGCAAGCTACTACGGAGTATGCCGGTAAGTTTACAAACAGCAACAGCACGCAGCACGGCGTGTGACCTATACCTGCGAACTTCGACAGCCTGAGGCACGCGTCGTTGTTCCTGTCACTGCCTAATCCACACTCATTCTGGAGCATTTTTATGCGGCTCTAGTGGCAGTAAAAACTATCTAAATATGTAACATAGAAGCTGAGCGACTACTTCTATATGTTTGTTCGGTGTCGTTTTGAAACATCCTGTATAGTAAAGCTGACACTACCTTCGCCTCCTCTGTGTTTTAGACACGTTATTTGAAGGCCAGGTAAATGAAAGACACGTTTATAAACACTAAGCAGCTGTAAGGGAACATAAATTTCAAGACCATTGCGAAGTCTAAGTGTCTCACATTATACGAGGGCTGTTCAATAAAGAATGATCATAATTTTTTTACGGTCGTAATTTTTTGCACTATAATTCAATCGTATTATTTTCTGTTAGTTTAATGTGAAAAAAACATGCCGTAGTAGTTTCATTGTTGGTACTCCTGGTTCCCGCCTGTGAGAACCAGGCAAGTTCACACATGTTCAGTATCTCCTAACGCTGCAATGGAGGTAACATGCAGTTAAAGTTGATGTTACAGGAAGATCCGGAGTTCCTTTTAAACGTAATCACTGCTGATGAAACTTGGCTACATCATTTTGATCCTGAGAGAAAACAGCAAAGCTCAGTGTGGACATCTCCTTCATTACCAACCCACAAAAAGCAAAAGTGGTTGCTTCTGCTGGGAAAGTTATGGCCATCTCATTCTTTGATATTCATGAAATGGTTTATCAGCATGTTGTACCTGCTCACACATCAGTAACTGGACAATACTACAGGAATGTCCTGAAAATATTGCAAGTCAATATGAGGCGCAAAAGACCAGATTTCCGTGAAGCAGGCTGGATGCTGCACCACGATAATGCGCGGCCGCATATTGCCAATGTTGTTGCTGAATATCTTGCAAAAATCAACGTGAAGTGCATCCCTCACCGACACTATGCTCTGGATTAAGCTCCATGTGACCTTTTTCTATTCCCTAACTTGAAGAAACGCCTTCGTGGGAGGCATTATCCATTATCAAAAGCAGTGGTTTAGACTGCGGAGGCGATTTTGAAGGAGATCTCAAAAAATAGTTTCCAGCATGTCTTTGAAGACTGGCAGAAACGCTGGTACAAGTGCATCGCATTCAGGGGAGGCTATTTTAAGAAGGGCCATCGAAATTATGAGAATGAGTAAAGGTACGTTGTCAAAAAAAAAATTGTGATCATTCTTTATTGAACAGCCCTCGTAAAATAATACTACCGATAGATCTTCAGAAAAGAAGTCAGCGCACCATGTTTGCGTTGTTTTTATTTGAACACAGGTTCTTCGGGGAACAGTTTATTTACAAATGCTAATTTTTCTCAACATAGTGACAGAGATTCGATACAAAGTTGTTACAGATCTTTGATAGATGTTACTTCTTGAAACCTATGAATGTTGTATTAATGCTCTGTTTATTTTCAGAACAATGTCCTTGAAATGTCTAGTTCTCAAAGGAAACCGGTTCTGTCGCCCTCTCTTGTTGACAACAGCAAAGTTTTTAATATCGACGTAGAAACGTTTGTTATGTCTCCCAGCAGATCTTCTAGATCAATTCTTCCCGGCCTTGTCCTTTTCCTTATGTTTGGCGTTCTTTTGCGAACAAGTTAAATGTCATGACTAGGTCTAGAAAGTTGAGGAAAAATCATTTTTTCCCTAACATAATATACAGTAAGTTTCAGAATTTTTCAGACAAGTACAGCTTTTATATATTTAACAAAATATTAACAACAAACCTATTTTATTCCATTTTGCTCACTACAGATTGTACAGTTACACATTCAGGTGACAAAAATAAAATTTCATTTCATTTCATGAAGCACAAAATATATAACTTGTGAATGTGATTATAGTAATACAAATTTTCTATTCAAAATTATTCGGACAAAAGATATAAGTACAAAATAAGTACAAAGAATGGAGGCCATGTAGGAATATTAATTCTAGGTGATTCTTCCCTTCCTCCATAGCACTTCAGTCAGCCTACTCGTTATGCTCTCCACCAGTTTGCTAGTAGTAGAACGGGGCAATTTGTTCTATTCCTCTTGCAGTCGCCTCCCCACATCAGCTTTAGAATTTATGGGAAGATTTTGTAGGTTATTTTCAAGTAAAGCCCATAGATTCTCAACCGGATTGATGTCGGGACTCTGTGGGAGAAGATTCTCAATTTCAGGACAGTTGTAAAACAACCACAGCCGTACTGGGCCGTATGTTGGGTCATTTCCTGATAAAATTTAAAACAGACTCCTAGTCCCATATTTTCTGCACTTTTCTTCAGGTTATTTTATAAAATCTGAAGATACTGGAGGTGGTTCATGTGTCCATCTATAAAAACTACCTCACCTACTCCTGCAGCTGACATACAGCCCCAAACCATAATATGTCCCGCTCCATGTTTTACTGTCGCCTGCATATTTCTTTCTTCAAATTCTTTACTGGGCTGTCTCCAAACTATAATTCGGCCATCTAAGCTAGAAATGTTGAATTTTGATTCGTCGCAGAAAATTACTGTTTTCCATTAGTACATATCTTTGCTGAGGCGCTCCTTAGCAAATCTTTGCAGACAGGTAAACTATCTACGCTATAGAGGAGGGCGCACAATAGCTGGACGCCCGATATGCAAACTCTCTACGTAGTTATTGGGCTTGACGAATCTTCTTAGGATTTGTGAATAAGAAGCTTCTTCAGCACCAGCCAGGTATGGGACAAGTTGAGGTACTCACCCTTAGCAAGCCCGCCTCGGTAGCGTAGATGGTAGCATGTCTACCTCACGTTCAAGAGGTCCCGAGTTCGAATCTCGGTCAGGGTGAGTTACCTGGATAAGGTTTTTTTTCCGGGGTTTTCCCTTATCCTTAAAGACGAATGTCGGTAGCTATAAGCTCCATAGACCCCGGACTCATTTGAGCATCATTTCACCCATTGCATTCATCGTCCGATATGACTTGGCGTTGGAGAACGTAAATTACAACAACAACAAAACTCACCCTTAGCATAGAATAAAAGGTTCAATACATCGACAGAAGTGTTGTCTCCAGTGGCGGCTCATGCCGAAAATGACAGCGTGCTGCGGGGAAAAGTCCGTGCAACTCACCTATTTTCGAAAAATGAAGACCATGCGCCGATGTTTCTTCATGGTAAAAACAGAATCTCTACTTCCTTTCGCGTTTTGCTCTATTTTTAGATCGGATGTTGGTCTCCCTAACATTTTTATTCTAGTGCTCTTCTTGAAAAGGGAGTTTTCAGAAGTTCATTAACCATGTTCATTATTTGTTGCTTAAAGTTTTCGTAATATTAAATTACTCATACACTGAATAAAGTGAAGTTATAACACGTTTCACACTCTCAAACAAAATAAAGAAACTTATATGAGCCACTAAATGGCGTTACACAAAGAAATACTTAGAAACAATGCGAGCATGAGAATCACATGCACTTGTTATGAGGGATTCTCGTTATGGTCGCGGGAATGGAGTATCGTGCTAACATGATAGGTGCATCACAAACAATCTGCCCTGCGATTTAATAACCAATAGGTATTGGATATGTTTACGTAAGTAGGACGGAATTAGTTTCTAGAACTAGAATATAAAGCAATGATAGATTGTTAAATGATTTTCAATGCATATTCAAGTTCTACAGCTGTAACTATGAGTGTTGGTGGCCCTGCTTCCTCGTGCAGCGAATGATCACCGCGCAACACCCAGATGCAGCGTGCATTTGTGCGAAACTGTAGGGAACTTGGGGCATCATGGAGGCAAGAGGAGAAAGTTGTACGCATGCGCTTGTTAGGTCTCAGCAAGTTGAAGTTAAAGATGTGTTCCATTAGTTACGCAGGTGTTTTCCATGCATTAAGAGTTCATTATTGGTCGTACTCGATTTCTTACACTTATAATAATGCATTGTTATTTACATGGTCTTTTAAAATTGCTACAGTGTGATTTATAAAACAGAAAAGAGCGTGCTGCAGCACTGCAGCACGCAAGTACGAGCCGCCCCTGGTTGTCTCTAGTTTAGAGTTTAACCCTAAATTTTTGCGGAGGGGGAGATAGGAAAGACAAACTACTGACAGTCTGACAGGGAATTTATACTCCGCGCTTTCACCAAATTGTAACGACCGGGTAAACACCGGATCTTACATTGGCGATGAACATTCCCGGAAAGTATGGGCAACGCTCCGGAAGGAAGTGTGGGTTCGGTTGCATTGACAAATCTTAGAGAAAAAAAATGTGTACTCTCAGCTAATATTATTTCTTTTTCAATAAACTACAACTTTTCGCAAAGAAAATTCAATAAAAAATATTTTCCTAAATGTTTCCATTTCTACTCAGATTCTTCAGGAGGTTAATAATGAAGGCAAATCAATTAAAAATAATTAATAGGTATCTTTGGAAGCTCAGGAAAGAGGCAAATGAATTCAGTTCTCTGTAATTCCTACTAAAGTCTCCTTAATGATAGCTCTGAAAGAATTTGATCCATTAAATGAAACTCTATAAATAAAACATTAAGAAACAGGATTAGAAAGTATGTCTAATTCCTTTTCTATCAACTATTTAGTGAATCTGTCTTTTCTGCTTGCAATGCGATCAAGACAAAATGCCATATATATTAGTGTTTGAAGTAGTATTTTAATATATATTTCAAACTGAAGCTTAAAACTAGGCTGTTTTGTGCGCCAGAGATATGAAAGAACATACTGTATAATTCATTCACTAATTTTTAAGATAGTATTCCAGTAAAGTATTGCGTCAATTTTAAGAAACCAATAACTGCCGAACCTGCGATAATGATACGCAAAATTCTCAATTAAAGAAAATTGAATCCACAAATAGCACAAATACAATGCAAACAATTGGAACCTATGTACCATTGGCATTACAACATATTTTCCAAATATACTTTTTTTTCTTAATTTTCAAATTGTCCACTTGAAATCAAATGTTTAAGTATTGTAACTTTCCCCTCTTTCAGCTATCACTTCTATAACTTCTCGTTATCTCTCTTTTGATCTAGTCAAGTTTCGCTGAGATCTCCCTAAGCTTACTCTATCACGTCACTAATTTATCATACTCTCGCTGTTGATGTAGTTCAATTTTCACTGGGAATTCCCTTAGCTCACACATCAGTACAGCTGTTAATGTTTCCCTTTTGATGTGGTTCAAAATGCACTGACGCCTTCTTATGCTCAAACCGTCGCTTCACTAAAACCTTACCTAGTCCCTTTTTTGATCTAGTTGAAGTTTCAATGAGACCTGCCTTAGCTCACACTCTTAGTACACGAAGTTCTGTCCATGTCGATATAGTTCAAGTTTCACTGAGATTTTCCTTGGCTTAAACTGTCACTTCACTAAAACCTTACTTAGTCCCTCTTTTGATCTATTATGTGTTTCAAATGGGAAGAGTTCTCGCCTGTAGCCAATCAGATGTGTTAGAGCCTTCACCGTTGCCACCTCGTTATCCCCACTCTCTTAATATTTCCCTCACTCTCTCGCACACTTGCGAGTGTTCGTGCCGCTACACGTAAGGGAACGCAAACTGAACTTTCCAAAGTTTTATAACAATGAAGTTGTAATCACAATTGCAACATGAATCTTTTTATATTACTCAAATATTTTAAATATTTAATTTAAAGTTAATTTATAGTTTATAAATTACTTATTTTTCTAATCCAACAAAAATACCAGCGGTGCATCCATATAGCTATGAATGTTACTTACGTAAAGAGATAATTTGTTAATAATGTAAAAATATGACATATACTAACAGTATTACAATTAGCAAGTAACGACTAATTGTAAACACATGCATACGTAACATAATCAAACAAAATAAATAAAAAAAAGAGCCATCCCCCCTCAACGTCTGAGTACTGCAAATTTATGATGATTGGTTCCAAAATCTCGTTGCGTGCTATTTCTTTACAAAAGTCGTCTTCTTGTAGTTTATCTTATGTCTCACGCAATTTTCCCAGTCTTGTGTTCCTTGTCAATTTCTTCGTGAACAAGTCGTTCAGCGTCAGTTAGTTTAAAGATATTATTTCTGTTTGCAACATAATTTGAGCTCACTTTAACTCTATTGGATTGTTCTAGCAGTAGTAAGGGAGGGGAAGGTGGATCACGTCTCATTGAATCAGCTGATACACTTTTTCATGGAAGAGTAACTGAATAATGCCGCTTTGAACTCTAGAGTAAATAGAGATTACGAACCATTCATAAACAAAGATATAATGTGATCAGACACGTTCTGCCAGACTAGCAAGAAGTGTATCGTTTCCTCTCATCGAATTTAACAAACATCTTTGCTTATTCAAAGTACATATTTCTTTTACCACGTCATATCAAATGTTTACGTTTCAGTTCTGAGTAATTTCAAACATACTTTCACACATATATGCCAACCAATAATGATAATCATTACAGTGCTTACGTCGCAATGAATTGTTATAATATAATGGCATCTATTTTATTTATTTCTATTAAGAAATCTATTTGAGTTAAAAATAATGGATTTTTACAGTTATGTTAAATACACTACTCTCTCCTTCCTCATGCATCAGTTTTGGCAAAATCTGAGTTTTTGTCTTAGCGCGAATAGTATTAGAGATTGATTAGTTTGCCGCTCGTCACACACCACTTAGTGGAAATGCAATGCAACACCGCAGGACGCCGATTGGTTGCTCATCTAGTAGCGCTTAAGGACAAACACCTTCCCATTTGAAACACATAATGGTTGAAGTTTCAATGACACCTGCCTTTGCTCACACTCTCAGTACACGAAGCTCTATTTCGATATAGTTCAAGTTTCACTGAGCCCCTTAGCTCACATTGTCACTTCACTAAGTTCTCATGTCTCTCTTTTGGCATAGTTCAAGATGTGCTCACACATGTGAACTAGTGCTCACACTATCACTTCACTAATATGAACTAGTTTAATTTACCCATTTACTTCACTTGAAAAGCTAGCTCGGAAAAGCACACTTAATTTCACTCCAGGAAAGCACTCGCCAACTTATTTATTTGTGCACTAACTCGCTCATTGCCTGATTCATTCACTCACTCACTGATTTATTAGCGAAAGTGCTCGCTTGTATAGGAATGATGGACGGAAAGAAATTCACAACTAAAAAGATTGCAGTTCCGAAACTTAAAAATGATATTTTAAATTTGTGATTTAGCTTTTCTAGGCGATTAAACTTTTCACCTCAACGAACTTAACCTTGTTTGCAAGGTAAACACATGCAGTTAACAGAGTGTGTGAATGCATTTATGAAGAAATTGAAAGTGTGACAAAGCCAAATAAAAGAGAGCAAACTACACAATTTTCCATATTTAAAATCTGTTATGAAAGGTGTACTGTATAATACGAAACAAAATAAATTACTTTCTTAAGAGGATTCATTAGAAGTATTCTGAGCGAAATTTGTAGACGTGCAGTAGCGTTTTGGATGAACATCTTCAGTGTGTTCCAAGCTTAAGTTCATCTAGTTTGCAGCCGGACATTGAAATACTAAAAAGAAACCAGCAAGGTATAATTTAGGAGAGTATCATTATGACTGCGTCACTAACAATTATACAATAAACAATTTCAATGCACTTTTCAGGTAAATTATTATGTTTACTTTTAAGAATACAATATAGAAACTAATGAAAGGACTTTAGCAGCATAAGGGAAATAATTAGTCTTACGTAATAACTATTGGATAACAAAAGAAAACGCAGGTAATAAACATGTTAATTCTACAGAATTGCTTTTGCAGCTTAGGTGTTAAAATGGCGAGAGAGCCGTTTCTCACGTATGAGTTATCTAGCATTATCGTTACGTCAGTCACCCGGGTGCGTACCGACTGCGCGCGAAATGGTCAAATTTTTCCTTAACAGCGTGCGAGGTACTGAATTGTAAACAAGCCTACTGCACGTGAGCTTCTCAAGGATAAACAGACGAGGTATTTTGTAGTACTACCCGACAGAGCGATGAGGCGTATTGACCTTCAATGACCAGCGCTGCGATCGTCTCTTACCTGCTGAGTAGAAGAGTGAAATATTACTAAGTTGGTGTATAGTAAGGGACGAAACACAAATGGAGCACTTGCGTGTCTAATATATAAGGCTTAGCCAATTACTACGTGCAACTCGGGTGCATAATAATAATAATAATAAAAAAATAACCTTAATGATTCTAAGTACTTAAATATGTACCTACGTAAATACTCGTTCTAATATTTTTCAAATAAGGGCGCCGGGGTAGCGCGGTGGTTTCGTTCGCGGCTCCCGTTCTAAGGGTCCCGAGTTCGATTCCCGGCTCTGGGGTTGGCGATTTTAAGTCGGCCCTATCCACGCCTTCACCTCTGTCTAGCACACGTGAAGTATCCCCTATGCCCAACGTGGTTCGGAGTCCACGGTAAAAACTGTAGGTCCTCTCACCTCACCGCCATCTTCACTATCACCCTATCATCGGAGGTAATGGACACCGCCCTCTGGGTGCCTCCACCTGAGAAATGGGTCCGGTCATCACTTGGTGGGGTGAGGTTACCCCGAAGGCCAAGGTTGCCATGTGGGGAGTGTTAGTAACTAACTAACTATATTTTTCAAATAATGAAAATGAGGCTAAACAGCTCTATCTTCTGCAATTTTCATAACAAAAACAAGAAAGCAAACCAACTAAATTAGTTACTAAACTTTTGTTATTAAATGGCTATTGCAACTATAGAAAGTGCACGGTAATGTAACTAACTATCTAGCATGATCAATCTGTACAACGGAAATAATTTCGAAAAAGGTGATTTACTCAACTGGGAAAAGTGTAACTATCATCAGCGATGTTCCGTCACTGAAGGATGTCTCACTGTCATTATCCCTATTATCCTATACAAATCAACCTCGAACTTCTTGTTTCACTAATCCATTCCTTTCCCCAATAATTATTAATTATTTTAGTCTTCTGGTCATTAAAAAAATTTAAAAATAGTCATTAAGGGAAAGCTTTTCGAATTAAATAATTTATGTAATTATAGGTAGTTTATGGTAATACAACTAATTTTCTGAATCGTGACCAGTCTATACAAATAGGCCATTGCAGTAATATAAACAATTGATTTACGAGGGCTGTTCAACAAAGAATGATCACATTCTTTTTTTTGACAACGTACTTTACTCATCCTCATAATTTTGATGGTACTGCTCAAAATGGTCTCTGAATACTATGCACTTGTCCCAGCGTTTCTGCCAGTCTTCAAAGATATGCTGGAAACCATTTTTGAGAGATCCTTCAAAATCGCCTCCGCAGCCTTCACCACTGCTTCTGATGATGGATAATGCCTCCCACGAAAGCATTTCTTCAAGTTAGGGAATAGATAAAAGTCACATGGGGCTAAATGTGGACTATAGGGAGGGTGAGGGATGCACTTCACGTTGGTTTTTGCAAGATATTCAGCAACAACATTGGCATTATGCGCCCACGCATTAATCGTGGTGCAGCATCCAGCCTGCTTCACGGAAGTATGCTCTTTTACGCCTGATATGAACTTGCAATGTTTTCAGAACATCCCTGTAGTACTGTCCAGTTATTGAGGTGTGTGCAGGTACAACATGCTGATAAACCGCTCTATGAACATCAATGAATGAGATGACCATAACTTTCCCAGCAGAAGCAACCACTTTTGCTTTTTTGGGTTTTGGTGATGAAGGAGATTTCCACACTGAGCTTTGCTGTTTGCTCTCAGGATCAAAATGATGTAGCCAAGTTTCATCAGCAGTGATTACGTTTGTAAGAAACTCCGGATCTTCCTCTAACATCAACTTTAACTGCATGTTATCTCCATTGCAGCGGTAGACGATACTGAACATATCTGAACTTATGTGGTTCTCACAGGCGGGAACCAGGAGTACCAATAATGAAACTACTACGGCGTGCTTGTTTCATATTAAGCTAACAGAATATAATAAGATTTAATTTTAGTGCGAAAAATTATGACCGTAAAAAGTTATGATCATTCTTTATTGAACAGCACTCGTAAATGCACCACAATGATAAGCTTTACAAAATAATGTGTACGTAATTTTAGACACTATTATTGCAATTACTAATGAAACACAATCTCATGTTAGTTTAATAAAGATGAATCTGAATGAAATTATAAATTAAAATAACGATATATTCATAGTTTTGTTTTACATCACGTTATATAAAATAAATCCGCCCCTCCCCGCTGACATAGTTACTGAATACAAAACTTGCCACGGAAATGAAAGATAAACAACAGTTCTACTGACCTTGATTGAATGTACTATAGGTACAAGCCCAGACAATTCACCAGCAGTAGCTATTGAGAAATCATTCTTTCTCCTAGTTACATTTATATATAATTTCTCAGGTCTGCGCATGTATAGCACATTGCCGTGATTGTATTTGAACAGTGTGTACACACACTGGACTCGCCGTGTATGTACGATAACTTCAGGTAAACGTCTCTGTGTTTGGAATATTTCCCGGTGCGCCTCCTCGATTTGCCATGTAGTATACTATAGGTATTTCATCATGAAGCAGCCATATGTAAAGCAATTTGTCAGATATGGCCGTCAGCATCTATAGTGGATTGCAGATTTCATTTCCCACACGTTTTGTGGAGAAAAATTCAAACTTAAGATGTCTTGTGAACATAAACAAAACAGCAGTGGCGGCTCGTGACGAAAAGTGACAGCGTGCTGCGGAAAAAAGTCCATGCAAGTCCCTTAGTTTCAAAAAGTGAAGTCCATGCACCGATGTTTCTTCATGGTATAAACAGAATTTCTACTTCATTTCGCTTTGTGCTCAATTTTTAGATCGGGTATTGCTCGCCCTAACATTTTTATACTAATGCTTGCCATGAAAAGGCAATTTTCAGAAGTTCATTAACCGTGTTCATTATTTATTGGTTAAAGTTTTCGTAATATTAAATTACTCATACACTGAATAAAGTGAATTTATAACACGTTTCACTCTCTCAAACAAGTTAAAGAAACTGAAATCTGCCACTAAACAAAGGAATATCGTACTTGAATACAATGCGAGCATGCAAACCACATGCACTTGTTATGGTCGCGGGAATGCAGTAGCGTGCCAGCATGATAGGTGCATCATAAACAATCTGCCCTGCGGTTTAATAACCATTAGGTATTGGTGCCACGCCGTGGCTCAGTGGTTAGACGCTTGGCTCTCACCAAGGCGGCCCGGGTTCGATCCCAGGCGACCGCAAAGTGAGATTTGTGGTGGACAACACGGCGCTGGGGCGGGTTTTCTCCGGGATCTCCGGTTTCCCCAGCCATCTCATTCCACCGGTGCTCAATCTTCATCTCATGTATCATCAGTGTCATCGCCTGCGGTGCCGTATGTAGTAAAAGCGGGCGTTAAACACTACACACACACACACACACACACACACACACACACATTAGGTATTGGATCTGTTTACGTAAGAAGGATGAAATTAGGTTCTAGAACTAAAATATAAAGCAATGATAGATTGCTAAATGATATTCAATGCATATTCAAGTTCTACAGCTATACATATGAGTGTTGGTGGCCCTGCTTCACCATGTAAGCAAATGATCACCGATCAACAACCAGGTGCAGCACGCATTTGTGCGAAAATCTAGGGAACTTAGGACATCATGGAGGCAAGAGGGGAAGGTTGTACGCATGTGCAATAACTGATTACCGAGCTTGCTGGCTCTCAGCACGTCGAAGTCAAGGATGCGTTCCATTAGTTACACAGGTGTTTTCCATGCATTAAGAGTTGTTTGGTTTAGCGAGTTGTATAGGTAATCCGGGTCTCCATCAGGCGATATCCTCTCTGTCAATAATTAGGTTCACTGAAACCAGTTTCTAGGAATAATTTACGGAAGGTGATTGCTTAAAAATGGCAATGTAGATTGATTAAGGATGGAACTTAAGAATTTGTCTAGCTTTAGCATCTAAGAAAATTTTTACCCTTTCCTACAAGTAGCACATTTGGTAACGTTATCTGTATATTATAATTCTGACTAATGCCTGTTCCAGTTTTCTTTCGTATACACAATGCTCTAGTTTATATTTATATTCTAGATGTTCTCGGGCTTCAAGCCAGATGTATAGATGGTTAGCCATCAAGGTTTCGGGAGCGTGCATATCATCATCATCATCATCATCATCATCATCATCATCATCATCATCATCATCATCATCATCATCATCATCATCATCATCATCATCATCATCATCATCATCATCATCATCATCATCATCATCATCATCATCATCATCATCATCATCATCATCATCATCATCATCATCATCATCATCATCATCATCATCATCATCATCATCATCATCATCATCATCATCATCATCATCATCATCATCATCATCATCATCATCGCCCGCCTTGGTAGCGTAGATGGTAGCATATCTGCCTCACGTTCAAGAGGTCCCGAGTTCGAATCTCGGTCAGGGTGAGTTACCTGGATAAGGTTAATTCCGGGGTTTTCCCTTATCCTGGAAGACGAATGTCGGGTAACTCTAAGCTCCATGGACCTCAGGCTCATATGAGCATTATTTCACCCATTCCATGCATCGTCCGATCTGACTTAATGTTGGAGGACGTAAATTACACAAAAAAACCATCATCAGTTCTTGCACAAGCAGCCAAGTTTATAATCTTATCGTCATCATCACTATCATCATCAGTTCTTGCACAAGCAGCCAAGTTTATAATCTTATCGTCATCATCACTATCATCTTCAGTTCTTGCACAAGCAGCCATGTTTATCGTCTTATCATCATCATCATCATCATCATCATCATCATCATCATCATCATCATCATCATCATCATCATCATCATCATCATCATCATCATCATCATCATCATCATCATCATCATCATCATCATCATCATCATCATCATCATCATCATCATCATCATCATCATCATCATCATCATCATCATCATCATCATCATCATCATCATCATCATCATCATCACCATCACCACCACCACCAGTTCTTGTACAAGCAGCCATGTTTATCGTCTTATTGACATTATCATTAGCGAATGAATGCAGAAGACGGGTGAACTACAATACACTCAATTAAACGGAAGCCACAACTTCTTAATTTGTTATAAACTATTCATATTAAACCAAGCGTAAGGTAGTAAACGTCTGAAGTTCGTGGATTCCAATCCGATGACCGACCTTGCTGATCCATGGTTCTTTTGGGGTTTCCCCGCTCGCTAAGAGAATGCTGAGAAAGTTCATTACATCCACAGAATTTACCGAGGGGGATGGCTCAGGCGGTTTCGTCTGTGGGCAGCATTCGGGAGGCTCGGGTTCGATTCCTGTGGCCGACTTACCACTCTCATGGGTTTTTTGTGGGTTTCCCTGGTCGCTAGGCGAATGCTAGGTAGGTTAATTAGATACACCGGATTTTCTGTCCCCTCATTTCACCTCCATTATCATTTCATGTCATCTGGTAGTCTCTTTCGGGGTAGAAATGCATGCGAATGTCTCGGTGGTGCATGGCGGGATGATATTCTGTGAGGAAAGCGCTTTCCCCACCGGCGGGACGGACTTCGGTCTCGGAGCCGGCCTAGTAGGCCAATTCAGCATAGCGGCAGGCGGGATGCCGGTTGTGCAAGCCTGCTGGGGAGGCGGCCTTCGGTCTCCGAACCGGCCTCGTGACTGTTTCGGGACCACGGCAGTTGGAATGACGCTTGCTCCTAAGCCCACCACCGGGGAGTTTCTATCTGGTAAAGTGTAGGGATCTCGCCCTCTGTCTCCTCTCACCTCATCCTGTCTCCTCATCTCACCTCCTCCACTTGGGGCATAATAGATCTGGTCTGGTCGACGTGCCGAATCCCTTCCGAATAATCCACTACTACCACTACCACTACTGGAGAAAACTACTTCAGCACTACTTTAGCAAATCGTGTCTGAAACCCAGTGCTCAATTACATAAATGTGTATGATTATATGTAAGTGGGTTAATAAATTCACAAGATGAAATTATTCGAAGTTTGCCAGTTCCATAACATAATGCATGCTAAACTGGCCTCTTTAACTTGGGTATTTTCAGTTCAACACAACTTAACTTCTGAATATCTTAAAGTACTCTTTAAATTTTTATTTGGGAACTTATTTGGCTGCTAATTGATCCCACTATATTGAATGAGCACTTCGGAAATAATATCTCCGTAAATTTTGCACAGATAAACACTGGGGAAAATCTGGGGGAGATAAATTTTCTCCGAAATCGAATAAAAAAACAGAAGCGCCAACCAGCTTGTAGCTACTCGGTCAGTGAGATGATGAAACAAGCTAAATACATTTCACGAAGCTTGGCTACTTCAATGCGATCTAATACCTTCTACTGTATAATAATACCATTACTTCGTGATTAGCTGCTGTTTTTGAACTTGCGAAAATAAGAATGAGATAACGACACGCATTTTGACTAATTTATAGCCGGTTGTTGTGACGTGGAACGAACTTGAAGGTCACGCACACTGCATACATACATGGCTTGTTTTCCAGCAATAGCGTCACACGTAATCTTCTTACAGCTTACGTAATCCCTCTTGTTTCACACCAAACTGTGAAGTTTTTCCTTAACTCAGAAACAAAAGTGTAGAGTAAGCAGACCGCAGTGTGAAGACATGCAATCTGCTGCAGTATATATGGTACTACTCATAATTATACTCTGTGTCAACATGTTCCTTTCTTCTTCTTCTTCTTCTTCTTCTTCTTCTTCTTCTTCTTCTTCTTCTTCTTCTTCTTCTTCTTCTTCTTCTTCTTCTTCTTCTTCTTCTTCTTCTTCTTCTTCTTCTTCTTCTTCTTCTTCTTCTTCTTCTTCTTCTTCTTCTTCTTCTTCTTCTTCTTCTTCTTCTTCTTCTTCTTCTTCTTCTTCTTCTTCTTCTTCTTCTTCTTCTTCTTCTTCTTCTTCTTCTTCTTCTTCTTCTTCTTCTTCTTCTCTTCTTCTTCTTCTTCTC